>OY856187.1:185544517-185572428 GCA_963693315.1 Diogma glabrata
ATTAGTAAGATTTGAATTGCTGAGCAGCAATGAAAGTCTCACAAAGGTTTTCAACCGACTGTTCCAGATATGTGTGACAAAGAAAGTAAATTTTCCGTCGCTCTTCCTTTACGGAAACCGTATTGTCTTTCATTAAGTATTTTTGACGACTTATAAGAAGCGCATAATATTAAAATTAATGAACTTCTCAAATATTTTAGCAACAACCGACAAGATTGATATGGGTTTGTAATTTGTTGAACTCGTGTTAGCAACTTTTTTGGAATTGGCTATATACTGGCCATTTTTTAAAGAGCATTTATTTTAAAGGGGTAGCGAAAATCCAAAATTCTACGTCCACGCCGTGCTACCTGGGTAACTCTAACAGAATTAGGTTGGTGTAGTTGAGAGGGGCAGAGTAAATACTGCTTATACTCAATGATTCTGCACCATGGCGAGTCATTGGCGCCATAAAACCAATGCAACTCAAGCGTCTGTTCTCCATGTTAGGGGTGGCTTGGAGCGGGCGTCTGTCTTGGATCAAGCGGCTCGCTATATAAATGTGTAGAAAGCGTCTGTTCTCCATGTTAGGGGCGGCTTGCAGCGGGCGTCTGACTTGGATCAAGCGGCTCGCTATATAAACGTGTAAAAAGGTTGTTTCTGGTGACCTTAAGATGCAGAACGAACCCATTCACGAAAATTTGGGTTGGGCAAATGGCTAACACCCCATTTCCGTAAAAAAATTATTGTCATGAATTCTGTACACAGGCCTCGGAATATCTCGGAATCATTATTGGAACGACCTCGGAAACTGTACCCGGACTACGATTTAAAAATGGGAACCTGGAACGTGCTAAGCCTTAGAAGACCAGGAGATCTCCTAAAACTCACAAAACAAGTCGAGAGCTACACACTAGATATAGTGGCATTACAAGAACTAAGATGGCCAGGTAGTGGAATCCATGAAACAGCGAAAGGATACACTCTTTATTATTGCGGTCATCAAAACGGAGGAGAATTTGGAGTTGGCTTTCTTATACACCGTCGCGTGTATCGACACCGTCGCGTTATCGACTTCTGCCCAATTAATATGCGGTTATGCACACTGAGAATCCGCACGCAAAAATTCAATGTAACGATCGTCAATGTTCATGCACCTACTGAAGATAAAGCAGACGATATTAAAGACCTGTTCTTCCTAGAACTCGAAGAAGTCATCAATAAAATCCAGCGGCACGATATAAAAATCGTGGTAGGTGACTTTAATGCTCAAATCGGTAGGATTGCAGAACTTTAAACACATATCGGCCCTAACAGCTTGCATCATACCAGCAACAATAACGGTTTTCGCGCAGCCGAGCTGGCTATGATATATGATCTATTGAAGACCTATTGAATAGGACGAATGAAGTTCATCCTATTCGAGCAATTGCTCCATCAACTGAGGAGATTTTTGTCCCTTACCCAGCAATAGAGGAAGTGGAAGCTGCAATTAAAAAACTGAAAAATGGCAAATCACCAGGTTTCGATGGAATTCCCGCAGAACTTTTGAAAAATGGAGGAGCAGCTCTGGTCTCACGTATATACGATCTGATTCTTGCAATCTGGGACCAAGAAGAACTACCTGCTGAATGGAAAACAGCTCTCATTGTTCCGCTACATAAGAAAGGTGACCGTCTAAAGTGTGAAAATTATCGTGGCATCGCACTGTTGAACACTGCATATAAAATACTAGCTAATGTTGTACTTGCTCGACTCATCCCGTTCGCCGAATCTATCATCGGTGACTATCAGTGTGGTTTTCGTCCCAACCGCTCAACCACAGATCAATGTTTTACATTAAGGATGATTCTAGAAAAATGTTGGGAGTACAACATCAGCATTCACCAGCTCTACGTTGATTTCAGGCAAGCATATGATAGTATCATCCGCGACAACCTCTGGTCCGCACTCATATGCCTTGGTATCCCAGAGAAACTTGTTTCTCTGTGCAAACTCACAACATCGGGATCAAATTGTAGAATAGTAATCGAAGGGTCAGTTTCTGATCCTTTCGATATAACATCAGGTGTTCGACAAGGTGATGCACTCGCGCCTGTACTGTTTAATTTGGCGCTAGAGTACGCGATAAGAAAAAGCCGAATTGAGACGCAAAACTGCATATATAATAAATCTAGTCAAGTTCTTGGCTACGCAAATGATATTGTGCTTCTCGGACGTAGAACGAGCGATATTAAAGATAGTCTCTCTCAGCTTGAAAGAAATGCTAAACGACTTGGATTATGCATCAACACCGGCAAGACTAAAGTGCTAACAACATCTAAGAACACACCTCCCGGAAATCTGGATACTGGCGACTACGAAGTGGAACGCGTGGAAAACTTCAAATACCTCGGGTCTGTAATAACATCGTCAAATGACATGCAGGCAGATATCAAAGCCCGAGTCTCTGCCGCATACAGAGTTTTCTACGCATACTCAAAACTTCTGCGATCAAAACATCTTTCGCGGTCGTGTAAACTCACACTTTACAAAACATTAATTCGACCTGTGCTTACATTTGGAAGTGAAAGCTGGACACTGACTTCCTCCGATTGTAGAATTTTATCAACATTCGAGAGGAAGGTCATACGAACAATTTATGGTCCATGTAAAGTTGCTGAAAATCAGTATAGAATCCGAATGAATCACGAAATCAGACAGCTTCTTGGAGGCTGCGATGTAATCGGATTCATTAAATCTAACCGGATCAGATGGTTTGGTCATGTAGAAAGGGCTCCACTAGAAAGAATGATAAAAAAAGCGTCCCAACAACAACCAGCTGGTGTTCGTCGAAGAGGAAGACCTAGACAACGCTGGCGTGATGACATCATCCAAGACCGTCGTGATATAGGATGTCGAAACTGGGGTCAACTGGTCATGGAACGAGATGATTGGAAGCTTATTGCACAGACGGCAAAATCCCTCCATGGGATGTAAACGCCAGAGAGAGAGAGAGAAATTTATTTTAAATTTTATTGCTTCTTCACACTTACTCGAAACCTAAAGATCAGCCTTCGTGTATTGTTTCTGAAAAATTGGAAGCAGAAATGTTTGAATTAAACATATATCTACACAGTTAAAAAAAAATTGAATATGTAATGCGAATTGCTACACATATAGGTCCTATGGAAGTTTCCATTACAAAACAATACAAAACTTGCTATATAAAGTTAAACTAATGCTCTTTGCATCAATATTTAACAGAGTACTTGGAGTAAAATATAAAGCTTGTTGTTTAAAAATGTCTGTTATTTGCGTTAAAGAATATTACGCGCAACATTTTTTTTAGTATGACATTTTAATGCAAATTACATCATAATTTCGAGTTACTTTGATTATTACGCACTTGCCTAAATTAATCAAATTAAAATAAAAAAAATTACAACGGAAAAAATTAAAACATACATTACATACCACCTTAATCACTATTATTATAGACTTTCAGTTGAGAAGCGATAACTAAAACATACATGAAACGATTTTAACTATATATTTCTAAAATGGATAATACTCTAGTGAATTTTGAAATGTCATTAAATTTTTAATGTATTAAATTGTAGCAAGGTGCATTAAAACTTCTAGCTGTTCTATAGAAATAAATTATAATGCAAAAAATGTTTTAAATTTTATAGATATCCATTAAAATTAGGTTTAATGCAACATTTACTTTACAATTCAATAATAACCTGCAACGCATAGCTCCTATTGCAAGACTTGCTTTAAATATTGCAAGTACTTTTTCAACTGTGTAAGCCCTGCCAATTTTCAACCCAAATAAGACTAGAATTAGATTGAAACTGTTTAGAAACTTGTAAATTTAAATGAGTGGAAATAAATTATGGTCTGAACCACCTGAGGTTCTGATTAGGGCCCGGAAAAAATATCGATATATCGATAAATATCGATAATTATCGATATATCGAATATCGATATCGGATTATAATATATCGATTATCGCGGCAAAACTTTCGAGTATGTCAATTTCTGACAAAAGTTTTTACAGTGCCATTAATTCTTTAAATTGTAGTACTAAATCTTCTATCCCTCCTATCATTGATGGTGAGTCAATCGTTACTGACCCTGCAAGGAAAGCTACATTGTTCGCTGAACGCTTTGCTTCAAATTCGACAGTTTTAGAAACTCCTAAAGAAATTCCCCAAATCCAGTCTTCAGGAGTTAATATGAAACAATTACATTTCAAACCCAAAATTGTCGAAAAACTTTTAAGGGGGTTAAACAACAACAAAGCTTCTGGTCTGGACAACATTCCTCCTGTTATTCTAAAAACATTTTCAAAAGAACTTGCACCAACCCTTACCAAAATATTTTATAAATCCTATAAATCTGGTATTTATCCATCCTGCTGGAAGTTGGCCAATGTCCAGCCTGTCCCAAAAAAAGGAACGAAATGTGATATTTCAAATTATAGACCGATAGCCTTACTCCCAGTCATGTCTAAAATATACGAGCACTATATTAATTCACACATATCCAAATTTTTGGAAGACAACCATTTGATATCTGACAGCCAATACGGTTTTAGAAACAAAAGATCAACAACCGATCTATTGAACTATGTGGCACATCTTTGGAATAGCATACTTGAGAAAGGTGGTGAAACGTACGTGATCGCATTAGACATCTCAAAAGCATTTGATCGAATTTGGCATGCCAACTTGATCAACAAGCTCGTTGCGTACGGTTTTCATCCCGCAGTCGTGAAGTTGATTCAAAATTTTCTGTCTAACGGATACATCTCGGTATCTATAGATGGCTTTTCTTCTGATTCTAAATTAATAACCGCTGGTGTACCCCAAGGCTCAGTTTTATCTCCCACTTTATTTTTAATTTATATCAACGAACTGTTGCAAATCACCAGTAACCCAATAAATAGTTTTGCAGATGATAGTACACTGCACAAATCATTCGTCCCCCTATCTTCAAAGGGTAAAATGCATGAACGAATAAATCCCGTCCGGAGAGACGCTGCCATAAATGTAAACGAGGACCTAAAAAAAGTCGCCGATTGGGGTGACAAAAATTTGGTCAATTTTAATTCCACCAAAACACAGCTATTGTTTCCAGATCAAAGACCGAGTTTCCCAACGATATTCCAATTAATATGTGTGACGACCAAATAGACGAATGTGAAAGCATTCGTTTATTGGGAGTCACAATATCCAATGACTTACTCTGGAACGATCATATAATGGCCATGGCAAAGAGCGCGTCAAGAAAACTCGGCCTTCTCAATAGATGTAAAAAATATTTTACTTCGCATCAATTACTCCACATTTATAAGTCCTATATTCGTCCCTGTATGGAGTATTGTTGTCAAGTTTGGGGCGCTGCATCTGTTACTGGCATCCTGGCTCTTTTGGACTCTGTTCAAAAGCGAGCTATACGAATAGTTGGTGATCGAGATTTAACATTAGATCTTGATTCCCTGCAACATCGTCGCACTGATGCTGATCTCGTTGTTTTTTTATAAATATCGTCACCAGCAGTGCTCGGATGAAATCAGGTCCATAATGTCTCAGACATATGTTTTTCCCCGTTTTACTCGTCAATCGGTTTATGCGGGCGGTCGAACTGTCGAGATTACTCACTGTCATAGTAATAGAATGCAAAGAGATTTCTTTGTGCGTACATCGTACACATGGAATGCTTTGCCCGAGTCAATAGTATCGAGTGCCTTCAATCCACAAAGATTTAAAAAAAGCGTCCACCTATACCTCAAGACGCATGTTGTTGTGGGACCTACCGCTTAAAAGGTATCTATGTGTTGTTGTGACACATTTTGTAATTCCTACTACACAACACTTCTTATCAAAAAAAAAAAAATATCGATAATATCGATATATCGATAATATAATATATCGATATATCGATACATCGATAATATCGATATATTGATATATCGATATATCGATATTTATCGATATATCGGTTTTATCGAAATTCTTTTAATATCGATATTTTCGATAACTTTTTAAATATCGCCCGGCCCTAGTTCTGATACTTTAAATTGTACCAACTAAAGACTATTTATCAAAATCAAATAAAGTAATTTACTAATTTGACCAAGAATGTCAGGAGCTCTGGTAGGTTGTTTGGCCATTATATTCGAGTGAAAATAAATAAAAATAAAATAATAATATAATAATAATAAAGTATAAATTTTGTTTGATTAAAATGTTTTAGTATCAATAAATTCGTTTTCTTCTCAATAACGAAACCCCAACAAAAATATTTGTTTTCCAGCCAAATTGGCCCTTAGAAACAAACAAAGATTATTTAATATTTGGTTCTATGGTATCCTCTGTTGTTTGTTCAATGTTAATCTTTGGTAATCCTGCACGGCTGCTAGTGGCGTTGAATGTCCAGATGTTATTAGAAGGAGATTTATAGATGCTGTTATTGATCGCGTATACTTTCTTCCACTTAATAACCAACAATGCATGTAACCTTTTGAATTCTTTATTTCTAGTTTCTGAATTCGATTCCTATTTCATAATAGTCCACAAGAAATACACAAAACAATATTTTTTAACTGAACTATATTTATTAATGTTTATTAGGAGTTGTTACAATTGTTTATTTGAGTTACCCCAGATTTACTGTTTAGTTTTTATATTATAATAAAATCAACAATTGAAAAAATGCGTGTTACTAAAAAAACTGTCAACATTAATCTGTGTTTTACACCGTGGTGTTATTAATGTTCTTCTCCATTATTTTTCTACTGGCCCTTACACCGTGACATTAATAATGTTATACTTTATTAGTTAAGTGTTCGCCACAACACTCCCCCCCCCAGTGCCATCGTAGATGGGACGTTAAGAAAAAGAGAGAAAGGAGATTTAGTATGCCGTAGCATTAAGAAAGCGAGCAGGAGTTTTAGTAGTTCGACCTGCTCGGGTAGTTGCAGCGGAAGGGTTGAAGGTAAAAGATTGAGGTGTAAGGTCGAATCTTACCTTTTTAGTCGACTTAGTGGTGTCTGTGTTGTTGTTTCCGGTGTTTGTGGAAGTAGAAGGTACAGACTTGAAGATGTCCGAAGAAGTAGATTGGACGTTGTCTGAAGCAGACAATCTTTCGTCAGCGCGACTAGGCGTTGTGCTAGAAGACGATGGAGGTTGAGTCGAGATATCTTCAGATTCTGACCTAAAACAAGGTTTTAATCTGTCGATGGAGACTCGCATGTGTTGACCTTTACGATCAATGACGAAGTTCTTTTTATCGCGACTGATGACTAGGTATGGACCTTCGTATGGAGGCTGAAGCGACTTACGTACTAAGTCAGTGCGTAAGAAGACATGAGAGTAAGTATCAAGGGCTTTGAAAACGAAAACTTTTTCGGAGGAGTGCCTTGATGCAGTAATGGGACGAAGGTGATCGAAGTGTTGTTTCAGTTGTGAAACAAGATCAGATTGTGGATTGAAATTGGTATTTTTGCTGAAAAATTCTCCAGGAAGACGGATTTGCGTACCATAAACTAGTTCCGCAGATGAAGATTGGAAATCTTCGCGAAAAGTGGTTCGTAAACCAAGTAGGATTGACGGTAATATCCTTGTCCAGTCTGTCCTGTCGTAAGCCATGATAGCAGATTTTAGTGTTCGATGCCAACGTTCGATTAGACCGTTACATTTAGGGTTGTAACTGGTAGTGCGTTTGCGTTCAAAACCTAGGAGTTTAGACAACTCACTAAAGAGATTGGATTCGAATTGGGAGCCCTGATCAGTGACGATTACTGAAGGTACTCCGAAACGTGCGATCCAATTAGAGTAGAGTGCTGAGGCTACCGTTTCAGCTGTGATATCCGAGATGGGGATGGCTTCAGGCCAGCGAGAATAACGGTCAATAATTGTGACACAGTAGCGTTTGTCCTCAGAGGTAGGAAGTGGACCAATTATGTCCATATGTATCTCGGAAAATCGTTGAGAAGTTGGGGCATAGTTACCCAAAGAAGATTGTGTGTGCCTAGAAACTTTGGCCTTTTGGCAAGCCAGGCAGTTCTGTGCCATTTGTTTGACGTCCTTTTTAATGGATGGCCAAATGAACTTATCCGTAAGGAGTCTGACAGAACTGTTAACCCCTGGATGGGATAAATTGTGTAGGCTGTTAAAAACGGATTGACGAAATTGCTTTGGTATGAAAGGGCGTGCGTTACCTGCAGATGTATCGCATAAAATTGTTTTAGAAGATTGCCCAAAAGTTATTGGAAAAGATCGGAATTGAAGTGTGGAGCTACTGTCCATTAATTCCTTTAGTTCGCAGTCATCGAACTGAGCATCAGCAATTTCGTCATAATTAATACATTCTGGTATTGATAGTTGATCGATACGAGAAAGTGTATCTGCAACTACGTTTTCAATCCCAGCAATGTGTTGGATATCAGTCGTGAATTGACTGATAAAATCTAAATGCCTGAATTGGCGAGGACTTGCTTTGGCAGGGTTCTGCGACAAAGCGTAGATAAGAGGCTTATGATCGGTGAAGAGAGTGAAGGTTCTGCCTTCAAGAAGATACCGAAAGTGTTTGATAGCAGAATAAGCTGCTAGAAGTTCGCGATCATAAGCGCTGTATTTCTGTTGCGACTCGTTTAGTCGAACAGAGAAGAAACTGAGAGGTGTCCAACAGTTGTTGATTTTTTGTTGGACTACCGCGCCAAGTGCTTTATCAGACGCATCGACCATTACCGCAAGTTGGGCAGTGTGCGAGGGATGGGCAAGAGTTGTTGCCTCTGCGAGTTGCCGCTTGCACAGGTCGAAGGCTTGAATGGCGTCTTCGGACCATTGAATGACTCGTTTGTCATTCTTTTTAGAACCTTTTAGAAAATCGTTGAGTATGGCTTGATTGCCACCAGCGTGAGGTATGAATCGACGGTAGAAATTTATCATACCTAGAAAACGACGGAGTTGCCTAACGGTTTCTGGACGATCGAAATTGTTGATCGAATCTACACGTTCTAAAGTCGGCTTAATTCCAGTCGAGTCAATGTGATGTCCTAAGAAGTCAACGTTGGTTTTTGCAAAGTTGCATTTTTCAACGTTGATGATGAGACCTGCGTTAGATAGACGTTCAAAAACAGTTTGAAGGTGAGTGAGGTGTTCCTCAAAGGTCTTAGAAGCAATAAGGAGGTCATCGATATAGATGAAGCAGAAATCGAGGTCTCTTAACATTGAATGCATGAACCGTTGGAATGATTGCGCAGCGTTTCGCAATCCGAATGTCATTCGAACGAATTCGAAGAGTCCGAACGGTGTGGATATTGCTGTTTTAGCAATGTCGTGCTCATCAATAGGAATTTGATGATAGGCACGAACGAGATCAATTGTAGAAAAGATGTTGCATCCATGAAGTTGTTGAGTGCAGTCCTGCAAGTGAGGAATAGGATATTTGTCTGGAGTAGTGACATTATTTAGAGAACGGTAATCACCGCAAGGTCTCCACTCGCCGTTCTTCTTTTTGACGAGGTGGAGAGGAGACGACCATGGGCTGTTAGAAGGTCGACAGATACCTTGAGCCAGCATGGTGTCGAATTCGGTCTTGGCTATCGCCAATTTGTCCGGAGCTAGTCTACGGTACTTTGAAGAAATGGGTGGACCACGAGTTTCAATAACGTGTGTAACGTTATGTTTGACTTGTAAAGCAAGATCACTTGCAGAAGTTAACTTTTTAAAATTCCGTAGAATGTTGACGACAGAAGGGTCAATCGAATTGTCGATTGTAGTTAAAGTTGGGACTGGAGAAGTGGAGATTTCAGCTACAGCGAATAAGTTGGTTAGTGGATCGACAAGTCGTCGGTTTTTGATATCCACTAAAAGACCATACTTATTTAAAAAGTCAGCGCCAAGTATAGGCATGGTAACGTCCGCGATAATAAAGGTCTGACAGAACGATCGTCTGAGACCAATATTTAGCTCGAGGGTTCGTGTACCATATGTTCTGACTTTGGTAGCGTTCGCTGCGAAGAGTGGGAAATCAGAAACTTTAGATAATTTTTCTTCCACAGTAGCTGGAAGAACAGACACTTCGGCCCCTGTATCGACTAAAAAAGATTTTCGTGAACTCCGGTCATAAACGAGAAGGCGGTGATGAGATTGGCTGTTGTCACATGCCGCCACTTGTGACGAGCCATCTATTTTTTTGAAGTAGAAGGTGTAGGAGAAGAATTTCGGCTGCGTGGTTTGAAGTGCTTACACTTCGGGTCACAGCGTCTGGCATCTTGCTGGAATTTATGGTGATAATAGCATTCACCATCAAACAGTTGAACCCTAGACCTAGATCCTGGGCGGTAGCGGAAGCGACTAGGGGTACGATCTCGGCTGTAGTTTCGGTCCTTGGACCTACTTCTACTTTGAAATTGGTTTGCTGAGATAGCATTCATTAAGGTGGACTGGAGCTCGTTGAACTTCGCAGTCAAAGAAGCGATTTCATTTGAATTAGCAGTGGGAGAGGTAACTGCCATGAGGGATGATCCTACATGAGCAGCGTAGATACCATCAGCTAGTTCGGCTGTTTTGGCAAGGTCGAGTTGGACAACAGCTAGTGCTGTACGAACAGAAGCAGGTAGTTTTTCTACCCAGAGCAGTTTGAGGATATCCTCAGAAAAGGCATTTTGTGCTTCACGGGTCATTTCCCTTAGAAGCTGGGAAGGTTTTCGATCGCCGAGATCCATTCCTTTTAGCACGTTTCTGATGCGTTCAGTTGTGCTAGAAGTGAGGCGTTTGAGAAGAGCTGCTTTCACTTGGTCATACGGATTTGCTCCCTTAGGTGCATTTAAGACGTCCCAGATGAGTGTAGAAATATCTGGGGTTAGAACGCTTAGGACATATCCGTATTTCGCATCTTGGGACTTGATGCGAGAGATACGGAATTGCTCTTCTAGAATTGTAAACCAAGTGTCTGGTTGATTTGTCCAGAATGGAGGAACTTTAACCGAAATTTGGTTAATTTGGGTTGCCTCTTGAAGTAAAGGTTCCGAAGAACAAGAAGGGGTAAAATTTTGAGGGCTTTGTGGTTTGCTGGCAGAGGTTCCCTGTGCTGCGTCTTTTTCAGCCATGAGTGCTGTCGCTCTCTCATTAATTAGAGCTTGTAGCTCTTCTTCCGTGAAGGAACGGGTTCTTCGAATATTATCGTCAGCATGGGGATCCATGGCCGATACTATAGGGAACATGCAGCTGGTTTTCCACATCCTGTAAACGATGGCGACAAGAAGAAAGAGTGCTGAGGCGAAAAAAATTTCTTTAGCGTATTGTAGCGCTATTGCCGTAACTGGAATTATGACGCCCAACAGTGCGACTACAATTAGAATTTCTAGTGTTTTGTGCATGTTATTACAATTTAATTTAATCAAAACGAATGTAAGAATTATTATTCTTATGCCCAAGAAAGTGACAACAAAAAAAAAATATTTTATTTAATTCTTCGATAATATAAAAACAAAATAAAACAATCTTCTAATCGATTGAATTATTGAATTCAATAATTTTCGCAAACTGCTTCGTTCACTCTAACTATGTTTTTATAAATGACCCATTGAATTTTGAAGGTATTATAAAGAATTATTAAGTAACACACACAATTCTAAGTAAAAATAAAATAAAATAAAAATAATCTATTTTATTTGCTAGATTTTTTTCTTTCTCTTTTTTACCGAAGCAAGACTTATAGTTTTTAAGAACTAATGCACACATCCAAAAATAACCTTATATATTTTAATAAAACGGGCAAAACAAATTAATCTATCAAAATCTATGTTTGTAATAAAAGAAATTCTTTTTATGTTTTGCTTTTAGATTTAGAGTTAATTATTGAAAATATGCCCTTAACGGATTACAATAATATTTACTTTAAAGGAAATTACTTGATGGTGCTAAATTTAAAACTTGTAACAAGAAACTTAATTTTACCGTAATTTTCACACTTATATGATTTTAATATGCGTACTTTTTTATAAATGACAATAGAATTTTGTCTATATTAAGAAAAATTAGTTTCTTATGCAGGTATAAAACAGAATGTTTTGAACCTATCAACCATATATTATTTACAGAATCAAGTTTTTATTTTTTGTTTTTACTTGCACTTAAAATTAAATATTTAAATATTCTAAACTAAAATTACAAAATGCTCACGTTGTGTTCCTCTGTCGGCTGGTCACCAGGTATGGTATCCTCTGTTGTTTGTTCAATGTTAATCTTTGGTAATCCTGCACGGCTGCTAGTGGCGTTGAATGTCCAGATGTTATTAGAAGGAGATTTATAGATGCTGTTATTGATCGCGTATACTTTCTTCCACTTAATAACCAACAATGCATGTAACCTTTTGAATTCTTTATTTCTAGTTTCTGAATTCGATTCCTATTTCATAATAGTCCACAAGAAATACACAAAACAATATTTTTTAACTGAACTATATTTATTAATGTTTATTAGGAGTTGTTACAATTGTTTATTTGAGTTACCCCAGATTTACTGTTTAGTTTTTATATTATAATAAAATCAACAATTGAACAAATGCGTGTTACTAAAAAAACTGTCAACATTAATCTGTGTTTTACACCGTGGTGTTATTAATGTTCTTCTCCATTATTTTTCTACTGGCCCTTACACCGTGACATTAATAATGTTATACTTTATTAGTTAAGTGTTCGCCACAGTTCCATAACAAAAATATATTTTTAGCTTATTAAGTGAAGCATAAAATCTTGTACGCACCACTGGCGTTACTGGGTATTACGCCCATCCAGCGACATCCTAACCTACATAACGCCTTTGGAGCATAAATAGCTATAACGATTTAAGTTCTAATATCTAAACAGCCCAATAGTATAATAAACCAGATAAACGAAAACGAAAAAAAACAGAAATTGACAGAACGAGAGCGGCAAAACTTTCTACCAAGTCCATTTCTGACAAAAAATTTTACAATGCCAATAATTCTTTAAAGTCTGGTACCAACTTTTTTTCCTATTATTGACGGTGATTTAATCGTCACTGACCCCCAGCGAGAAAAACCACATTGTTCGCGGAACGCTTTGCTGTGATCTCGACTGTTTTAGAAACTCCTAAAGAAAAACCAAAAATCCAGTCTTCGGGAGTTAATATGGAAGATCTTTATTTCAAACACAAAATTGTCAAAAAAAATCTTAAGGGGGTTAACTACCAGCAAAGTCTCCGGTCTGAACATCATTCCTCCTATTATTTTAACAGCATTTTCAAAAGAACTTGCACCTTCTCTTACTAAAATTTTCTACAAATCCTATATAGACCTGATATTTCTTTTTTGTGCTGGAAGCTAGCCAATGTCCAGCCCATCCCCAAAACGAAACAAAATGTGATATTTCAAATTATAGACCGCAATACCCTTGCTCTCAGTTCTATCTAAAATATATGAGCATTATATTAATACACAGCAGTAATGCCAGATCGGGTGATTTTTTTCCGTTTATGGGATATTTCATTTAAAACAGGAAAGGAAAAGTTGGCAAGTGCGGGCTTTTTCACAATTAATTGTAGAAGCGTTTTAAATTTTAAACTTATTCAAAATGATCGTAACAAATATTTTTTTACTATGCTTCTAGAAAGATGTTGATTACTCAATAATTTTGTTTAAATAAATCTGCCATTCATCGCCTTTATATTATACAGTAAAATCGATGAAATTTCAGCCCTCAGATGTTGATGCTCTAATATTTCTTAGGGAAATAGAAACAAACGTTTCGAAAATCCCAAAAGCAATAACATATTTCAGAGTTTCAGGAATATTTTCACACTACGACACGAAAAATAAAATCACCTGCAACTACAACCCATACAAGATTGTACAACTGGTCCAGTAATGGTCCATTACTGACAGCCAGTAATGCAGCAATGGGCGAGTACTGGCAACCACGACTGGGCCATTAAAATACTTTTACTGGATGATAACTTCGGACAAGAAATGGTTGCCATTCTTGGGCCAAATACTGGCAACCATGACTGGGCCGTTAAAAAAATATACATTATTATCATACGTAGATTTAAATAAATTAAATACAAACTAATTTAATATAAAATAAAAATGATGGAAAAAATTCAAAACTGCCCATACAACTGGTTCAGTTGCAAGAATGGCTGAGTAATGGCAAACACCGCCCTGACTCCGCCATTAAAAAATATATAAAATAATATTTTTTATACATAAATTTAAATAAATTATTTACAAAATAATTAAAATAAAATAGAAATGAAAATAAATTAAAACATATACCAACCTTTTCTATATTATCATAGTCTTTCAACCGACAAGGCGATAACTAAACTATATGTGAAATTTTTGAAACTATGTATTTCTAAAAGGGATAATACTCTAGTGAAATTTAAAAAAAATGACATAGATTGGCAAATTCATGGCTACAGTACTGGCCCAATAACAATAGCCAAGTAAAATTTACCATACATGGGCCTGTGCTTGGCCATTCAAAGGTAACAATATACTGGCTATTTTCTGTAAGCCATAGATCGGCCGATGATTGGTTCTAGTATTGGCCCAGTAACAATAGCCAAGTACTGTTAACCATTAATGGACCAGTGCTTGGCCGTATGTCAATGTCTGGCAAAACCTACTTGGGAAGATGGCTCCTCTCTATGCATCGATGCATTTTGAACATATTAAAAAATTGGGAGTTTTTGTATCATTATTTCGATTATACGTATCGAAAAAGAGGTTTTGCAATTTTAAAATGTTTTGCAAACCTCAAAATCAAGGCTTCTTTTAAAAAACATCTTTCGCAATTTTGATAGATTTAATGCTCTATTTTATAGAAATACTATCTTATTCCACAAGGTGTATGAAGAACCGAAACAAATATTGTTATAGTGTTTGCAGGGCCCCCCCTTTTTGGTTCTTTCCATTTTTTTTCCATTTTAATCATTATTTTTCCATTTTTTCCATTTTTTTAAAATTTTTTTAAAATACATATACACAATTTTATATTAACTAAAAAACTTTTCCATCATTATTCATTAACTAGTTTTATATATAATGCAAATTCAGGGAAATAGGAGAATATGTGAGTAAATAATTAATTTATCGATATAAACCTCGATAACCTTTTCGTCGATCAATTACTAGTTTTAGTAATTAAACTCAAGTAACTAAGAAAAAAGTAATTTGAATTATGCAATTCAAATATTTTGAAATTCGAATATGTTGAACTTTTGTGAGAGTAAAACTCCATTTCTCTTGTATGTGAAGCGATGCTATTTGACGTTGAAATTTCATCATCATTTATCAGATCTACACAAGTTAGACATTGTTGTTTTTATTCAATTTTCAATTCTAGTGTATTGTTTGAAGTTTGCTCTACGAACACATATTTTACTGTTTTCCATACTCTACTGATCTACGAGTTTGGAAGACAATCTCCAACTAAATGATAGTGCCCATCTCAATTGCCCCAATTAGTGCCCTCACCAATTTATATTCTAGATTTTATTTGAATGGATATTTCTGTTTATATAAAAGACAATGTTTATGTACATTAATATGATAATTAAAAGTTATAAACATATTTTTAATTCTAATATGGTGTCCATGTAACATTATATATTTTGTTTATAAGTTAACAGAATAATAATTTAATTTTAAGCATTTTTGGTTTTTTTTTCGATGCTGTCGTTTTGAAAGTGAAAGAAAATGAAATTTTTTTCTTTGCTCTGTCCAGCCTCAGTTTTGTTAATTTTGCCTTAATATATAAAGAGCCGCTACCGAAACGTTGGCATCCAAAAACACCGACAAAAAGTACCTTATTTATTATAAAAAACGCTGAAAATTCAAATTAAAATATGGTTCTGTTAATCTGTAAACAAATGTAATTTTGCATGGACATCTATATTAGAATATAGGGTTGGGTTGCCAGCTATACTATACTAAACATAAGCCCGAATAAATCTTATGCAAACCCGAAGATTTCATTAAATATCATAAATTTCGATAAACAATCTCAAAGAATTTATAAAATATTTTTTTTTTAGTAAAAAGTGTTGTGTAGTAGGAATTACAAAATGTGTCACAACAACACATAGATACCTTTTAAGACCTTATAGGTCCCACAACAACATGCATCTTGAGGTGTTGGTGGACGCTTTTTTTAAATCTTTGTGGATTGAAGGCACTCGAGACTATTGATTCAGGCAAAGCATTCCATTTGTACGATGTACGCACAAAGAAATCCCTTTGCATTTTGTAACTGTGGCAGTGAGTAATCCCGACAGTTTGACTATTTGCACAAACTGATTGACGAGTTGAACGAGGAAAAGAATATGTATGAGGCATTATAGATCTGATTTCATCCAAGCACTGCCGGTGACGATATTTATAAAAAACAACGAGATCAGCAACAGTGCGACTATGTTGTAGGGAATCAAGATTTAATGTTAAATTTCGATCACCAACTATTCGTATAGCACGCTTTTGAACAGAGCCCAAAAGACCCAAGATGGTAACAGATGCAGCACCCCAAACTTGACTACATCTATTGAGGAGGCCGAGTTTTATTGATATGCGCTCTTTGCCATGGCCATTGTATGATCGTTCCAGAGTAAGCCATTGGAAATTGTTTTCACATTCGTCTATTTGGTCGTCACACATATTAATTGAAATATCATTGGGAAACTCGGTCTTTGATCTGGAATCAATAGCTGTGTTTTGGTGGAATTAAAATTGACCAAATTTTTGTCACCCCAATCGGCGACTTTTTTTAGGTCCTCGTTTACATTTATGGCAGCGTCTCTCCGGGTGGGATTTATGCATTTTACCCTTTGAAGATAGGGGGACGAATGACTTGCGCAGTGTACTATCATCTGCAAAACTATTTTTTGGGTTACTGGAGATTTGCAACAGTTCGTTGATATAAATTAGGAATAAAGTGGGAGATAAAACTGAGCCTTGGGGTACACCAGCGTTAATTAATTTGGACTCAGAAGAAAAGCCATCTATAGATACCGAGATGTATCGTTCAGACAGAAATGTTTGAATCAACTTCACGACTGCGGGATGAAAACCGTACGCAACGAGCTTGTTGATCAAGTTGGTATGCCAGATTCGATCAAATGCTTTTGAGATGTCTAATGCGATTACGTACGTTTCACCACCTTTCTCAAGTATGCTATACCAAAGATGTGCTACATAGTTCAATAGATCGGTTGTTGATCTTTTGTTTCTAAAACAGTATTGGCTGTCAGATATCAAATGCCCAAGTAGGTTTTGCCAGATATTGACATACGGCCAAGCACTGGTCCATTAATGGTTAACAGTACTTGGCTATTGTTACTGGGCCAATACTAGAACCAATCATCGGCCGATCTATGGTTTACAGAAAATAGCCAGTATATTGTTACCTTTGAATGGCCAAGCACTGGCCCATGAATGGTAAATATTACTTGGCTATTGTTATTGGGCCAGTACTGTAGTTATGAATTTGCCGATCTATGTCATTTTTTTTAAATTTCACTAGAGTATTATCCCTTTTAGAAATACATAGTTTGAAAATTTTCACATATAGTTTAGTTATCGCCTTGTCGGTTGAAAGACTATGATAATATAGAAAAGGTTGGTATATTTCTTTGGTATTTTTTGTATTAAATTTCTAGATATTACGATGTGTGAATTCATAGGATGAGAGAATATTTCGTCAACATCTAAGTCAACATTCTAATCAACATCCCAAGTCACGAGTGTAAAGTCATTATTGATTGTTGCCAATCAATGCGAAACTTAATATCTGACGTAAAGTCAATATGTTGTTATATTTTTGGTTAGGAAATATAGACAACATTAGGGAAATTTTTAATTTCGGATTGGTTTTTTGTGAACAATTAAGCTTAAGTACATATTGGAAATCACTTGAATTTTGCAATTCGAAATAATTTTTCATTTTCTCTAAAATTCCTTTAGAAAAAATTTTGTTGTGTTTCGTGTCAGAATTCGAACTACACTCATCAGAGATACATCGTTCAAATTCCGTGTGTCTTACACAACTTAGCCAAAGCGGCGATGACGAAACATATTTTAATTTTGATGTTCAGATAATTTCTAAATTGAAACTTCATCATTTTTCATATTTACTTAAGTTGAATTTTTCATCTATGATTACATATTGAAAATTGTATTTCTTTGGTATTTTTTGTATTAAATTTCTAGATATTACGATGTGTGAATTCATAGGATGAGAGAATATTTCGTCAACATCTAAGTCAACATTCTAATCAACATCCCAAGTCACGAGTGTGAAGTCATTATTGATTGTTGCCAATCAATGCGAAACTTAATATCTGACGTAAAGTCAATATGTTGTTATATTTTTTGTTAGGAAATATAGACAACATTAGGGAAATTTTTAATTTCGGATGGGTTTTTTGTGAACAATTAAGCTTAAGTACATATTGGAAATCACTTGAATTTTGCAATTCGAAATAATTTTTCATTTTCTCTAAAATTCCTTTAGAAAAAATTTTGTTGTGTTGGTATATGTTTTAATTTATTTTCATTTCTATTTTATTTTAATTATTTTGTAAATAATTTATTTAAATTTATGTAAAAAAAATATTATTTTATATATTTTTTAATGGCGGAGTCAGGGCGGAGTTTGTCATTACTCAGCCATTCTTGCAACTGAACCAATTGTATGGGGAGTTTTGAATTTTTTTCCGTCATTTTTATTTTATTTTAAATTAGTTTGTATTTAATTTATTTAAATTTACATATGATAATTATGTATATTTTTTTTAACGGCGCAGTCATGGTTGCCAGTATTTGGTCATTACTACAATGCTGGTCATTATTATTGACCCATTACTAGGCCAACTGTACCACCTTGTATGGGCCATTGCTGTTGTTTTTTATCTGGCGCAAGAATGGCAACCATTTATTGTCCGAAGTTATCATCCAGTAAAAGTATGTTAATGGCCCAGTCGTGGTTGCCAGTACTCGCCCATTGCTGCATTACTGGCTGTCAGTAATGGACCATTACTGGACCAGTTGTACAACCCTGTATGGGTGGTTGTCCTCCAAAAATTTGGATAAGTGTGAATTAATATATTGCTCGTATATTTTAGACAGGACTGGGAGTAAGGCTATTGGTCTATAATTTGAAATATCACATTTTGTTCCTTTTTTGGGACAGGCTGGACATTGGCAAACTTACAGCAGGATGGAAAAATACCAGCTTCATAGGATTTATAAAATATGTTCGTGAGAGTTGGTGCAAGTTCTTTTGAAAATGTTTTTAGAATAACAGAAGGAATGTTGTCCAGACCGGAGGCTTTGTTATTGTTTAACCCCCTTAAAAGTTTTTCGACAATTTTGGGTTTGAAATGTAATTGTTTCATATTAACTCCTGAAGACTGGATTTGGGGAATTTCTTTAGGAGTTTCTAAAACTGTTGAATTTGAAGCAAAGCACTCCGCGAACAATATAGCTTTCCTTGGAGAGTCAGTAACGATTGAGTCACCATCGTTGATAGGGGGGATAGAAGATTTAGTACCAGAATTTAAAGAATTAATGGCACTGTAAAACTTTTGTCAGAAATTGACATACTCCAAAGTTTTGCCGCTTTCGCTCTGTCAATCTCTGCCTTTTCGTTTTCAATTATCTGGTTTGATATCTTGTTGGCCTTTAAATATTGGGATCGATTAACCGAATTTTTTATGAATCCAAATATTAAATAGTCTACGTTTGTTTCTAAGAGCCAATTTGGACTTAAAACCTCCTACTCCGATATGTCAAAAACTTTGGTCTGTGGGAAGGCCGAAGGGTTTGGTATAGTGATTGATGAAGACTGAAATATCTAAAATATTTGTCGTTTTCAATTTTCCCTAAAACATTTGAATGGCATACAGACGGACATTTTTCTTTGCCCAGTTAGACTGGTTATGATCAAAAACATGGAGAAATGCTTGTACACTTGTTGAGAAATAATTCTACACATCCCCAACCTCAATTTTTTTTAAATATATTTTATTTTCTCAACGAACGAATCTTTGAAGCCTTTGTTGTGTTACTCTATTTCTTCCTTCTGGTTTTGGCATTTGTTATTTCTCCTATTAATCTGTTAATTTAGCCATTATTTAGCTTTATTCTCCAACTTCGTAATCGATTTCATTAACATCCTTGGTATCTCAAAAAACTTTCTTGGCATCCAATACCATCAACCGAAACAAACCTCATTTACTTGAGCTAGGTGAAACACAAATTTCAAATATTACTAATGTACGATTCGGCTTATTTTAAAGTATTTTTATCCCAGAGATCTCTTAGTAGTTGGGGTTGTTTCGGATAATTTCTCAATTCAAGCCAACATTCCTCATGGTTCGGTTCTTTCGCCACCCCTTTTTCTTATCTTTTCTAATGGTTTGTTATCTAGCACCACAAACCCAATATATAGCTCTTCCGAAGTTCTATCTAACATTCATATTAAGAGAATGAAGAAGAAAGGAAGAAACAGCCATCTAGTCAAACTGCTAATTATATTCGTAGAAAAATGGTTCAATCCTTGGATCTTGAGTCGATTCTGGGCTTAAACCAAGATCTTGAATCAATTCGTAACTGGTGTATACTAAACCTTATGATATTTAATTCTAGTTTAGTTATGACATTTAAGTTACCTTATGACATTTAATTCAACGAAAATGGCATGATCATTGTTGTTCTGTGGCGAAATTAGAGTCCCAACGACTTGGCTTCCTACGATGTAGTCGATGTTTAGAATTTATATAATATAAAGAATCTATACGACCAATCCACGAATTCTACCCCCATTTATGGGTTGCGGTATAACAGAAACCTCTAAATTTTGTCGACAGAGTTCATATGCGTGTATTGAAGCCGATTGATGATCCAGTTAAAATGTGTAAATGAGAACAAAATGTGCAAAGGAATGTATTTTAAAAAGCTTCCGTAATATATTTCCATATGCTTCCTAGTGGAGTACGGTTCATGCACCGAACTTAAAACTATGGAAGGCTAATATTGCTATCTAGAATAGCAACACATATGGTTTTAGCCCATTCAATTTTACAGATGCTGAAAAACTTTCGATGTCGTTTATAAAATATTATTTTTCAAAATATCATCAAATTTTTCTATTTTGCTATATATATAACCAAAAATGATCAAAACTATTGAAAATTTTTCAACAAAAATTAACATTAGTAACACACGCATGTTGTTTTTCTTATTTTCATACATTACAATGTTATGATGAAAAGGTTTTTCTACCCTATTATGATCGGTCGTAGAGGAGTTAAGATATATAAAAGTTTAACATTTTCTGTTTCATTTCTTTTATTTTTTCGAGAGGCCAACTGCAAGAAAACAAATATTTTCCCGCTAATTTAATTTTCATTCCGAACTGCCAAATTTGTTTATATTTTTATATTATCAAAGTACAACAATTTTCTTAGTTTTAATATATATAAATAAATTAAAATTATACGACAATCATTATCAATAGTGTAGTAAACACTAAACATCTGATTTCAATTTTTAAAGAATATAATTGTTAGAATTTAGATATACATACATATAACTATTGAGAATTAAACAATGTGACGTTTGACGTTTATTTTATATTATATTAACTTTTATATCTTAAAAGAAAGTTAAATTTTCGATTTGTTACTGCAAATTTTTAAAACTAATTTGCTTTTACCTCTTATTTCATTTTTATTGTCTCTATCCTATCATGAAATATTGACCTATGTCATATTTTATATGTGATAGTATTAATTGTTCTGTTATCCATTCTTTAACCAAAAGATATAAAAACTAAAAAAAGATTTGCATTTACCACACCTTAGAACGCATGTTGTTGTGGTCTTTAAAGGTTTTGAATATCCGAAACTACCATGCCAGCTAGGATGAGGATTCTAAATTACGTTTAGGTCTTTGAATATTCGACGATACCATGCTAACTAGAATGAGGATACTAATTTACGTTTTCCTTGAGAATGTATGAACCTTGGTTGTAAAATTTTGGGTATTAAAATAATTATAACATATTAGTATTATTTAATAATTATAATATATTATTATTATTCGATAATTAAAATTATATGACAAATATTGCGAAGATGAGAAAATTAGCAGAATAATAGGATTTTTTAAATTTATCAGATATAATTGTTATGTATGGAACACAGCTATTAGTGTCAAGTACAAAACACTGCTATAAAAACCCACGAACATATTTATAGAAATTAATCTATCTCGATGTAAACACACTCTTGTTTTGTACTCGACTGGGTGTGGTCGCAAAATTATAATTGTGTAAAAAATAAATGTAATAAAGTTTGTATCTCCTTTAAATGATCCTGTATTTATTACCAAACGTAACATTGGCGACGTAGAGAAAATAAAAGTAAGGTAAAAACAATATAAAGTATATACAATTATATTAAGTGAAAAAAAAATATTAAAACAAAGAAGCGACCCAAAATGGCGACAGAATTGGTGGCAATGCATAATGCACCAATATTCAATCATGAAGAATATGAATGGAGTATTTACAAGGGACGCCTTGAAAATTACTTCAAAACATTGAAAATTACGGAAGAAGATGGCAAACAATCATCTTTGTTGGCGTACTTAGCACCAGCTACGTACGATTTAGTAAATGGTTTATGCAGCCCAGTCGACATAAACAGCAAAACTTATGCCGAGCTATGTGAATTAATGAGCAAGAATTTCGTTTCAATCACAAATATTTACGACGAAAGAAGAAAATTCTACGAAATGAAAATGACTGTTAACGAAACAGTGCAAAGCTATGTCATAAGAGTAAGGAAAATGGCATCAAAATGCAAATTCAACGAGCATCTTGAAAACATGATGCTAGATAAATTGGTAACAGGCAGTATACCAAAAATATATGACAGTTTATCGGAGCAAGATGAAGACACATTAACATTTGACAAAGCCGTAAAAATAGCACAAAGGATCGAACTAAAAAGTAAAAATAAAGCAATGGAAACTCCAGCTGAAAATATCAACTTAGTTAAACGTCAGGGCAACGAAAGCAAAGTTTACAGATCCAGACCTAGAAGCCATTCAAGAAGCAGAAGATTTACCAAATACAGATCGTCATCAAGAAACAATGATAACAAAAAATGTATCCACTGCGGATACTCAAATCATCAAAGTTTTAAGTGCAGATATAAATATGCGACATGCAATAAGTGTAACAAGAAAGGTCATATGGCAGCCGTTTGTGATGATCATCGGCAACAAAAGCAAATCAATTTGACGGATGAAAATCAGGGTAACGATAATGATGTTTTTCATTTAAATAATTATAATAGTATTAAACCAATTGAAATTAAATTAAAAATTTTTGAAGTAGAATTAAATTTTCAAATTGATTCAGGTGCAGCAGTGTCAGCTATACCTGATGATATATTTAATAAATATTTCGATAAAAATTTATTAGTTACAGATGATACGATTGTTACTGGTTACGGTGGCAATAAATTATCGGTAGTAGGAGCCTTTCATCCCATAATTTGGCATAATAACGTAAAAAAATATTTTAAATTCTTAGTAATAAAAAATGCCAAAGTCTGTATAGTTGGAAGAAATTTCTTTAATGAATTTAAAGTTAAAAATATTTCTTTAAATAATTTAAATATAATTGATAATAATGTTTTAAAAATAGTAGATAATTTTTCCGAATTATTTGAAAACACTATCGGTAAGTTGAAAGATGTTAAAGTTAAATTAGAAACAAAAGATGATATTGAACCAATTTTTCTTAGACCACGACCGATTGCCGAAGCCTTTAGAAAACAAATAGACAAACAGTTAGAGGACCTAGAAAATGAAAATATAATAAAAAAAGTAGACTCAACGGATTGGGGAACTCCTTTGGTACCAATTCTAAAGAGTGACGGTAGAGTACGAATATGCGCTGATTACAAAATGACGATAAACAGATTCTTGAAAGACACGAATCATCCGCTACCGCGAATTAACGAAATTTTTAGTATTTTACAGGGCAACAAAGTATTTTCGAAAATAGATCTATCACGTGCGTACAATCAGATCGAACTAGACGACGATTCAAAAAAACTAGTGACGTGGAGTACACATAAAGGAAATTACGTGATGAATAGGTTACCTTTTGGAATAAAACCAGCTACAGGTATATTCCAAAGGGAAATAGAGAAGGTTTTAGGTAATATCTCTGGTGTAACGAGTTTTCTTGACGATATTATAGTTGCAGCTCCTGACATACTAACTCATAATGAAAGACTACATGCAGTTTTTGGAAAATTAAGAAATGCAAATCTCAGGTTAAATAAAAATAAATGTAGCTTTGCAAAATCTGAAATAGAGTATTTAGGACATATAGTTTCATCTAAAGGTATAAATAAAATAAATGATACCAAGATAATTTTGGACACACGTCCACCCGAAAATATTCACGAAGTAAAGTCGTTTTGCGGACTTGTAAATTATTACGGAAAATTTATTTCAGATATTGCTACCAAATTAAAACCGCTGTACGAATTGATGCGAAAAGATCAAATGTTTGAATGGACAATAGAATGCCAAAATGCATTTGACAACATAAAAAGAGATTTAATTTCAAACGAAACTTTAGTGTATTTTAACCCTCAGCTTCCGATTATTTTAACATGTGATGCTTCAAGCGTGGGCGTAGGGGCAGTATTATCTCATGTTTTTCCAGATGGAACTGAGAGAGCGATAGAGTACGCATCCCGTACTTTAAACTCTGCGGAACAAAACTATGGGGTATTACAAAAAGAAGCTCTAGCTATAATTTTCGGGACAAAAAAATTTTACCAATATTTAATCGGACATCATTTTACCTTAGTTACGGATCATAAACCGTTATTGGGTATTTTTGGCGAGACAAAGGGCATTCCACAAATGACTGCAAGCCGTTTGCAGCGTTGGGCTCTTCATTTGTCAGCTTTTGATTTTACAATTAAGCATGTGAGATCCAAGGATAACCATGCAGACATTTTTTCTAGAATACCCAATAAGAACCCTGAAGAAGACAAAGCAACAGAGGTAGAACAATCTTATTTGTATTGTGTTACGACTAACACAGATCTACCAATAGATTACGATATGCTTTTAAAAAAAACGTTAGAAGACGAGATTTTGCAGGCTATAATTAAAGCGGTTCACGAAAATAAATTCGAAGAGTTAAAGAAAACAGAAAAATACAAGAAATACATTAACAACCACAGGGAACTAGTAGTTGAAAAACAAATATTAATGAGGGGACATCGAATAGTTATTCCTAAAAGTTTGCAAGACACAATTTTAAACAGAATCCATGAAACACATTTAGGTATGGTGAAAACGAAGTCTATTTTACGCTCATACGTATGGTGGCCAGGAATAGACAATGACATTGAGACCTTAATAAAAAACTGTGAAGGTTGTTTGGCAACGCTTCCAGGTCCGCTTAAATCAAAAGTAATTCCATGGGAAATCCCTGACCGTCCATGGGGTAGGATTCACATGGATTACGCGGGACCCATTAAAAATAATTATTTTTTAATTGTTATTGATGCAAAATCTAAGTGGATTGAAGTTTTTTTAACTAACCATCCCACGGCTGATTTTACTATCAGAAAACTTAGAGAAATCTTTGCAAGATTCGGGTTACCGGATCATATAGTTTCGGATAACGGAGCACAGTTTACAGCAGATGTTTTTAAAAAATTTACAGACAGATTAAAAATAAAACATACATTTACGGCAGTAGGTTTTCCGGCGACTAATGGAGCAGCGGAAAATGCCGTGAAAACAATAAAAAATGCCATAATAGCAAAATGTGTACAGGGTTTAGAAAAAGATAAGTCAATAGATATTGAAAAGACTATAAGTAACTTCTTGTTAGATTACCGTAGTATCAAACATTCGACTACTAACATTCCACCTTATTCAGAAATTTTAAATTTTAAGCCTAAAATTGAATTGGATTTGCTGCGACCTAGTCAGGGTGAAGGAAATTGTGAACTTAATAGGGGTAGTGATGAGATCGATAAGAATAACAAAGCGTGCAATACAGAAAGGCAAATAAAAAACAAAACAAAGAGCACAAAGACGTACGAACGAAAATTTAACGTTAACGATAATGTTATTATAATAGATTACAAAGACCCTAATAAGACTA
Source organism: Diogma glabrata (assembly GCA_963693315.1). Classification (NCBI taxonomy): domain Eukaryota; kingdom Metazoa; phylum Arthropoda; class Insecta; order Diptera; family Cylindrotomidae; genus Diogma; species Diogma glabrata. Next base: position 185,570,736 of record OY856187.1, read on the forward strand.
CATGGAAGAACGCAATTGTAGAAAGAATCATTGGTCCAAGAAATTATCTTTGCAAAACAACAGATAATAAAATTACTAAACGCCACGTAGATCAAATACGATCTAGAGGGGCAATATTAAAGAACTTTAACCAATACCAGCAAATAGAAAGGACTTATAATAATGAAAGTAATGAAAGTCCTAATAATTCAAAATATGACAAAAATAAACATGTAATATTTGTTAAGCATAAAATCTCTCAGAATTGTATAAATGAGAATAATTATCAAAATATCACACAACAAAGATTTAGAGATAGAAGTTTGATCCATAAGCCCAAAAGGTATGAAGATTAAAAGACAATGTAAATTTATATAACATAAAATAATTTTGTATAGAATCAAGCTATTATAGGGGGGGCGAGTGTTATGTATGGAACACAGCTATTAGTGTCAAGTACAAAACACTGCTATAAAAACCCACGAACATATTTATAGAAATTAATCTATCTCGATGTAAACACACTCTTGTTTTGTACTCGACTGGGTGTGGTCGCAAAATTATAATTGTGTAAAAAATAAATGTAATAAAGTTTGTATCTCCTTTAAATGATCCTGTATTTATTACCAAACGTAACAATAATCACCTTAAAACATAATATAGGTATAATAACTACCTCATAATTTTGATTTTTTTATTAAAAGCTAATTAGTTTACGATTCCAACGAGCCTAAGTATGTAGAAATCGATCTTAGGAAAGCGATTTTATTTTAATTTTTCTTCTTACATATACGAGCCTTTAATTTATAACAATCTTTTTTTCAAAGAGAAAAAAATAATTTTTATGATTAAATTTGTAATAATTTTTATTCAAAATCAATATTTTTCCAAAAAAATCAATGCATTAAATTACATTTATTGTATGATGGGTATTTGGATCTGTAGTTTTCGACGACCTGAATGGTGCATTGTGTACCTTCCTCGTCTTTAGTTAGAATGTTATTGTATTCCGTTATCAACTTAACATCACGTTCGGCGGTATCATTAACAATTAACAATTACATGCAATCTTTGGCAAAAGAACGTGGCTTTGACGAAATCTTCATTCGTTGACCATTCCGATAGGTCATGCAGCAAAAAGTCAATACAAATTCTAAATCGATTAAAAAAATTCTGAGTTTTCTTTGTGACAAAATCACTGATGTTCTTATTAGCAAAAAGTCGCATATGTTTGACTGCGTCAAAATATTTTTGGCGAGTTTGGGGTGCGATGGGGATGTCTCGTCCTGGGACCTCCAGGTGTTGAACCATTTTTCGTTTTTCATCAAACGAAATCTCTGGGTCGAAAAAAGCCATGTCAATATTTTCTTCCGTTAAATAGTGAAGATGATAACAAATTTTACTCAACATTTCTTCTGAAACTCTTTTGTCAATTTTTTATAAGCGATGGCCGATTTGATGAAATTCAAATCCTGATTTGCGGCTGCTGTTCCATCTGTGCATTTGAACCATATTTTTACATACTTTTTACAACAACGAAATCTCTGGGTCGAAAAAAGCCATGCCAATATTTTCTTCCGTTAAATAGTGAAGATGATAACAAATTTTGCTCAACATTTCGTCTGAAACTCTTTTGTCAATTTTTTATAAGCGATGGCCGATTTGATGAAATCCAAATCCTGATTTGCGGCTGCTGTTCCATTTATACATATTT
>OY856187.1:185572628-185623634 GCA_963693315.1 Diogma glabrata
ATTTTTTAGAAAATAAAGCGATTTTAATTATAACACAATAAAAAAATCTCAATCCATGTAATTGTTTGTGTTTGTTTTTGCAGATTTAAAAATCACGATATATCCTTCAAAACTATGTGGAATCAATAAAGCCATTGGCAACAATAAACTCTAAATAATATATATATATATATATATATATATATATATATATATATATATATATATATATATATATATATATATATATATATATATATATATATATATATATATATATATATATATATATATATATATATATATATATATATATATATTTATATATATATATATATATATATATATATATATATATATATATATATATATATATATATATATATATATATATATATATATATATATATATATATATATATATATATATATATACATATATATATATATATATATATATATATATATATATATATATATATATATATATATATATATATATATATATATATATATATACATATATATATATATACATATATGTATATATATATATATATATATATATATATATATATATATATATATATATATATATACATATATATATATATATATATATATATATATATATATATATATATATATATACATATATATATATATATATATATATATATATATATATATATATATATATATATATATATATATATATACATATATATATATATATATATATATATATATATATATATATATATATATATATATATATATATATATATATATATATATATATATATATATATATATATATATATATATATATATATATATATATATATATATATATATATATATATATATATTAGACTGGTCGTTAAAAACTAAATTTTCCGAGACGCCCCCTAGAAAAATTCTTTGTGGTCAAAAAACCACAACGGCACTAATTTTTTTTTTTTTAAGTCAAAAGAACACGTGCCGCAAAATCATCGAAGTTTATTTTTTGATAAAATTGATAATATCTCATAAAATATGCAGATGTCAAAAAAAATCGTATAATCTTTTTTGTAGGAAATTTAATTTTCTACAAAAAAGGTCCATGTCATTTTTTTCCTAATACCTATATTTCTGATGATATTTTGAAATAAAACTTGAAATTCTTCAAAACTCGTAAAACCAAATGATGAAAATTTCGACGAAAAAGTACTAACTTTAATTTTTTTTGTCACGATTATTTTTTTATACATTTCATTCTATAGCATAAGAAAAAAATTAGGACTTTTCCGTCATCTTTATTTTTTATGTTTTTTAAAAATTACGAAAACTTACAAGTTCATTTTCAAAATATCTTGAGAACTATACGTTTTCGGGAAAAAATGACATGGACCTTTTTTGTAGAAAATTAAATTTCCTACAAAAATAGTTATATGATTTTTTTTGACATTTGCATATTTTATGAGATATTTGAAAATATCTACGAATTTTTCATAAATTCAAATTCGACGATTTTGCGGCACGTGTTCTTTTGATTTAAAAAAAAAAAAAATAATGCCGTTGTGGTTTTTTGACCACAAAGAATTTTTCTAGGGGGCGTCTCTGAAAATTTAGTTTTTAACGACCAGTCTAATATATATATATATATATATATATATATATATATATATATATATATATATATATATATATATATATATATATATATATATATATATATATATATATATATATATATATATATATATATATATATATATATATATATACATATATATATATATATATATATATATATATATATGTATATATATATATATATATATATATATATATTTATATATATATATATATATATATATATATATATATATATATATATATATATATATATATATATATATAATATATATATATATATATATATATATATATATATATATATATATATATATATATATATATATATATATATTATATATATATATATATATATATATATATATATATATATATATATATATATATATATATATATATATATATATATATATATATATAAAGGTAACATATCATATACAAAATAACTTTCCACAATAAACATAATCCCCATATTCAAAATTTAAAGATGTACTGTATTTCACAATTTCCATTATTTTTTGCACAAACGAAACAAATAAACAATTTTTCCACTTGCACTTTCTGCACCTTCAACACTTGATTGAACACTTGAACACTTGTTTGATTTATAATAAAAACCAACTAAATCAAAATAAAAAACAAATAAATCTGGCGTTAGAAGTTAGGATAGTTTAGATCTTAAAAATATAAAATTTATACTCAGTACCATATTAAAAAAATAAGTTTATATATTTTTTATACCGGCTTTTATTAAAAACGGTTGAAACAAAAACAATTTATAAGTACACATTATTAAATAAACAAATTTAAACTATTAGCTTCACCCATAGTATCTAGTTTAAATACATAGTTTGTATTAAATTAATATTATTTTTGTATACATTTTATTAATATTTTGCACTAGTATAAAAATAATCAGAAATTGTTTTATATTGATATAAAATATATATTTATTTTTTCAAAGAAAATATTAAACTATCTTTTATATAAGCTTTGTTTTAATTTTATAATAAAACTGATAAAAAGATCATTTATAATTTCATAAAATATTAAATCAATAATAAAATTGATATTAATAACTTTTATAGGAATCAGGTTATTGAAAATAATACCCAAATTTTTAACGGTGTACTAATGAGCTTGATTCGTTGTATGTTGCTGATTTGAAGGTGGGATGGATGAACGCGTGTGTCCGCCTAGATCAAACCAATTTTACCTGAACAGAATATCAATAGCAGCCCATCTTTTTAAGGTTCGAGTGACAAGATGTAGCTTTTCAAAGAAATTTTTTCGGGTCCGGACCGAAAATCCCCCGTTGTGTGTGCCCCTGTATTGGAGACTTAAAAATGCTTAAAAAACTTTTGGCGTGGCGTGTTGATTAAATATCTTAAATCAGAGAATTGACATTTTTTTATTCAACGTGTTAATTTTTTTAATAAACTTGAATGCTAAACCATCGTCTGCTAAATTTAAAATTCAAAAATTTTAATGTAAATGTTCGCCACAGGTGTTCGAGGATTTATTTTTTGGAAAATAGCTAGGAGATCTAAATTTCGAGAATTTCGTGATTTTTGGTTTGACGACCTACTTTCAAAGATTCATAACCTCGGTTCTATTAATGATAGAAGCTTTTGTTTTATTAGCGCAGACATGAAATTCGGAGCCCGGCGGTGATATCATTCAAAGAACAGCTATATACAAATCAATCCATAAACACGTTAAACCGGGATAAGACTATGTTTGAGGGATGTATACGTATACGTAAATTGTAGTTGGCATTTGAGCACTGTTAGTGACTATACTAAAAGTTGTCAATCGAAATCCCTTTGTTGATTCAACAAACATTACTACTGATTTTTGATCCTACAAATTGTTTCTTAAAATTAACAGCTGAAGTTGCACTACAAATATAATAATGTGTTTTATGGATCCCGGGACTACGGGATTCATAAATTTTAAATCCTGGGATTCCCGGGACTTAAAATTTGTATCCATGAATAATTAAGAAAAAACCACAATTTTCAAATTATTTATTTCTTAGGCTGTATTCTAAACGACGACTAAATTGTACTAAATTCTGCTAAATCTAAATTTAATTTTACAAAATTACCGAATTTTAATTTAAATTAATATAATCAAGTTGTCAGATATTGTTTAACGTATGAATTTCTTCCAAATTATTTAGAAAAAAACTGTCGATTTAGTCAAATAAAATGGTTGACTAAATTGATTTAGCACGTTTAGTACAATTTAGCATCAATTAGAACGCAGTCTTACACTGCGTTCCAATTGATGCTAAATTGTACTAAACGTGCTAAATCGATTTAGTCAACTATTTTATTTGACTAAATTAAAACTTTGTTTCTAAATTATTATGAAGAAATTCATATGCTAAACAATATCTGATAACTTGATTACATTAATTTACCTTAAAATTCGGTATTTTTTGTTCGGGTTCGGGTCCGGACACCCCCCCTAACCGATTATTTTTCAGCATGTTTTTTATTTAAAGTTAGGAATTGTTTAGTGCAACCATAATTAATTAAAGATTAACGTCTCAGAATATCAGACTCATTATTGATTGTTGTCAATCAATGCGAAACTATTATCTGACGCAAGGTCAATTTATTGCTATATTTTTGTTGAGGAAAGGAAACTTTAGGGGAATTTTTTAATTTGGAGGGTTTTTTTGTGAGCAATTAAGCTTAAGTAGATATTGGAAGTCACTTGAATTTTGCTATTCGAAATAATTTTTCGTTTTCTCTAAAATTCCTTTAGAAAATTTTTTGTGTTTCGTTATAGGAATCGAACTCACACTCATCAGAGACACATGTTCAAATCCCGTGTGTCTTACACAACTTAGCCACAGCGGCTAAGTTTTCATGTTCAGATAATTTATAAATTGAAACTTCATCATTTTTCATATTTACTTAAGTTGAATCTTTCAACTATGATTACATATTGAAAATTGCATTTCTTTGGGATTTTTTGTATTAAATTCGTATGATGTATGAATTCGTAGGATGAGAGAATATTTTAAAATTAATGTTCTTCTCAAATATTTTAGCAACAACTGACAAGATTGATATGGTTTGTAATATGTTGGATCCGTTTTAGGCACCTTTTTTGGAACTGGCTGTAGACTCCTCATTTTTTCTTATATGACAAATAGACAATTTTAGCAAGGATTGCTAATTTCGTAGCAAACGTTTTAAAAATAACTGGAGGAATACTATCTGGCCCAGATGCCTTATTAGTATTAATTTGTAAAAGCATTTTCCAAATTATATTTTTACGAAAAATGGTCCGCTCCATTTTGATAGAAACTACAGGAACTGGATTAGGTTGCAAATTAGGTTCTACTAATGACTTTTTAAAAATTGCGGTGAGTGCTCAGCAAAATTAGTAGCTTTTTCGCAATAAAAAGATTTTTTTCTGCATCTATTAGTTTTCTATATAATATATTTTTTTCTATTTTGTTTTTATCAGTTGTATTTTGGTTATACTTTCGAAAAGCATTTTTTAAATTGGTGTATTATTTCTAAAAAATTAGAAGCAGAAATGTTTGAATAAAAGATATATCTAAGTCCCTGCCAATCTGCAGCTTTATAATCCCAAACAAGACCAGGATTAGTTTTAAACTACTTAAGAACTTGTAAATTTAAATGTGTGGAAATCACATTATGATCTGACCCACCTAAGGTTCTGAATTCTGATACTTTTATTTTTACCAACGATAGATCATTTGTCAAAAACAATTTACTGCTTTTGCCAGGAATGTTTTTTATTTATTTCACTCAGATAATATACCATCTTTCCAGATTTCCTGGGTAAGGTTCGTATATTATCTGAGTGAAAATAAATATAAAATATGATAATATGTAATATAAAAAGCATATAGCAAAAATTTTATTTGACCAATATGTTTTAGTATCAATAAATTCGTTCCATTCACAATAATGAAACCCCAACAAAAATATTTGTTTTCCAAGGCAGACAGATTGGTCCTTAGAAACGAAGTTTTTACAGTGCCATTAATCCTTTGAAGTCTGGTTCCAAATCTTCTATTTCTCCTATTATTGACTAAACCACCGTCACTGGCACAGCAAGAAAAGCCACATTGTTCGCGGAACCCTTTGCTTTGAACTTGATCGTTTTGGAAACACCTATAGAAATACGCCAAATCCAGTCGTCAGGAGTTAGTATGAAAGATCTTGATTTCAAAACCAAAATTTTCGAAAAAATTAAAAAATCTTAAGAGAGCTAAATACCTCGGAGGTTTTCATCCCACAGTCCTAAAGCAGATTAAAAATGTTCTCACCGACCGATACATTTCCGTATCCATCGATGACTTTTCGTCTGAGTTTAAATTAATTAACGCTGGTGTACCCCTCAGTAAGGATCAGTTTTATTCCTTACTCTAAAATTACTCTTATTCCTTACCTTAAAAAACTCGGCCTCCTCAAAAGATGTAAAAAATATTTCACTCCGTATCAATTACTCCACATTTATAAGTTCAGTATTCGTCCTTGTATGGATTATTGTTGTAAAGTTTGGGGCGCTGCATCTATTTCTATCCTGGCTCTTTCTGACTCTGTACAAGAGCGTGCTGTGGGTGATCGAAATTTGACATCAAATCTTGATTCCCTACAACACCGTCGTACTGTTGCTGATCTCGTTGTTTTTTATAAATACCGTCACCAGAAGTGCTCGAACGAAATCAGATCCATTATGCCTCAAACATATTCTTCTTTCTCGTTTTACTCGTCAATCGGTTTGTGCAAACAGTCAAAATGTTGCGATTACTCATTATTATAGTGACAGAATGCAGTGGGATTTCTTTGTCCGTACATTGCATAAATGAAATGGTTTGCACGAATCAATAGTCTGGGGGACGTTCAATCCACGGAAGTTTAGAAAAAGCGTGTGTCAACTTGCATATTTAGAACGCATGTTGTTGTGGAACCTAGGTCTTAAAAGGTATCTATGTGTTGTTGTGATACATATTGTAATTCCTATAACACAACACTTTTTATTAAAAAAAAATTCTTTGGACCCCCCTCCCCCCTAAAATTTTTTCTGTGTGCGAGCCTGGCTACGTGAATACACAAAATTGTCGAATTTGGGGCTCAGAAAATCCCCATGCAATCCATGAGAAGCAAATGCACCCACAACGAGCAGCTGTCTGGTGCGGACTTTGGTCAGGCGGCGTGATTGGACCTTACTTGTGAAATCTCGGGTTTATGCGAATAAACCAGAAACAATTCCTGAGCTCAAATCAGAGATCCAACGCGTCATCGGTGAGATACAGCCACATCTCTGTGTAAAAGTCTTGGAAAATTTCATGAAAAGAGTAATGGCCTGTCATCAGATCCGTGAGGGCCATTTGCTGGATATTTTATTCCATACTTAATCGGAACATGTCTTCTTTACAATCCAATAAAAATATCACAACTCTCTCATAAAATACGTGTTTTTATTTTAAAATGGAAAAGTGCACTCTTACTGAGACACCCTTTATTTCGAAATATGTATTCAATCGAAAATAGGAAAAAAATAATAAAAGCTCATATTTGCGTCGTTTATGTCTTCTCACAATGCCTTTTTTGAACATTTTGTCGCACATACAGTTTGTCACACTTTGTAAAAAAATATTTTGTTCTTTCTTATCCATTACAATTTATTTTACTAATTCTTTAAATCATGATAAAAAATATGAAATATAATAATTTAGTAAAAAAATAACATTTTATTGAATAATAACTCCAGTGACAACACGTATCTGCAATAAATTTAACAAAATGGAAAAACTTTATATTAGAGTGACAGAACGCAACTACTTGCAGTATACTTCACTTTCAATTCCACAAGTAAATGTATATTATTCACAATTATTTTGTTGAAATACATTGGAAAATAGTATATTAAGAAACTAGTTTCATAATCGACGATTTTATCGCACGCAATCCGTTTAGAAAACGACCCGCGCAGCGGGGAGTTTTCTAAAGGATAAGTGCGATAAAACGTCTTATGAAACGAGTTTTTTATACTATTTTTTCTATTTTGCATTTTTTGTCTTGAAATTTAAAAAAATATTTTTATGTTTTAATGTTTTAAAGAAAATTTCTAAAAATTTCAATTCAAAATAGTAAGCTCTGCGTTTCATCATATTTCTATATATTTTTTTGTTGCAAAACTAACTTTCATAAAATGTGTATTTTATTAAAATATAGTCAATTTGATATTTTGTTATTATTACTAATTATTTTAATTAATTAAAATATTTAACACTAATTTAGATTATTCTTTAATGATAAGATTAATTAATAAGAATAATTTTATTTATATAATTATTCGTTTTAACTTTCACTGACGTTTGTATGCCCAATGTGACCAACCTTGAAAAACAAAACTTTGCGTATCTTAATGAAGGCCATTTCGATACGCATTTGGGTATCGAAATGACTTTATTTTAGACGCAAAATAGAAAAAAAGACTTTTAAATTTAAACACAAATTTACCAACCATCACCTGTTAACGCAAAAAACACCATGCGCCCTACGATAGATACGTGATACATATATAAATTTATAAATTTTCACAATAAATTTATGTTGACTTACAGATACGCATTTTTAGGTAGATTTCATATAAAAATCTACCATTGTAATGTGCTTCATCTCGGAATTTCGGAAAAATGTTGGTGCCAAACGACTATATCTGATAAGCGGAGACGGAAAATCAAAAAATTAAACTGCGTTATAGTTCATCTTCCAAATTGCTTTTCCCTACTAAATCGACTGGAACCACATCCTTGTTATATTTTCGTTGTAATCTGTGCTGTAGCAGTGTGAGTAGTTTGATCACCCGTTTCAGATCCCACATTTGCACTCAAAAAAAAAAACTAAGTAAATTTTATAAATTTTTTATAAATATACAACTCACAAATTTTTTTGTAAGTTTACCAAAAATATTGTAGAGTACAAAAAAATTTATTTGAAAAAACAAAAAATTTATTTGATTTACAAATTATTTTTGGATTTGAAGGAAAAAATTTGTATTTTTGTCAAAAAATTTTGTGGTTGTATATTTATAAAAATTTTGTAAACGTGCCATTATTTTTTTTTGAGTGTGCTGCTGCTGATGTAAAGTTAAATAGTCTTCAATAAAAACTTTTATAGAGCTTCGACTTGGAACAGTATGTTCGATGTATATTACCAACAAAAGCAGAATTTCCATTCTGCAAATACTTAAACACTCAAAATGTTTCGTTTCTCCTTGCTTTTCTGCTAGTTATTGAGACAGTTCACTCGCAAACTAATTGGTTGCTTTCATTTTCTGGCTTACGCAATACAACTTGAAGATCGGCAAGGGCATAGTCCAATATTTCATGATAGAGTTCTAGGAGTCCGCATCATAACATCGAAAAATCAAATCGTCGAATCACCAGAAATCACAAAACCGAAAGCTCATGCCACCGAATTTCATATCATCGAAAGTTCATACCATCGAAAAGTCATAGTATCGAAAGATCATATCACCGAAAGTTCATTACGTCGAAAAGTTATAGCACCGAAAGATCACATCACCGAAAATCATATCATCGAAAATTTGATTCACAAAATCGAAAAATCATATCATCGAAAATCGTAAAATCGAAAAAAAAAATCATATCATCGAAATATCATTACATCGAAAATATTCGATGTAATGAATAAATCAATACATCGAAAAATGATATCATCGAAAAACAGGGTGTACTCTCCTCACAGATAAAACTTTTGTAAATTAAAATGTTAAATGTCAGCAGTATATGTTAATTGGGCAATTCGTTTGAAAATGTACATTTATTTGTGGATTTTTTTAAAATCAAAATTTTGTATGTGTGGAACGAAAGAAAAAAACTAAAGTCTGAATTTTTTATTAATTGATTTGAAATGCAGTTTTGCCGGCATGCATTAGTAATTTCTTTTGGTTTACATAGATAATATATTGTTACGTTTTTCCAACCTTACTTCGAATTGGCCCTACTCACAATTCGATAAACGTAATTCCCAATCTCTTCTGAGTTCGATCACTGATTAGTAAGCACAAACACCAGGTTTTATTAAGTATTCAACACCTTAATTGTTTCACAACAACAGGAAAACAATACAGCAAACAATATTCCTAACTAGAATATTCTTTTAACAGCTTCAGAAACTCCAACGGTTTATTGTAGAAATTTCCAGTAATAGAACGTTTAAAATAATACACAAAATATTTCTACTCAATAAAACTTAAAACTTTATTCACAAATTTAAAGATCACTTTTATAATTTTAACTTCACTATCGCAGGTTTAAAATAAACTAATTCCAACTTCACTATCGCAGGTTTAAAATAACACTAATTTTACATTGAATTTCACTTTACTGTCGCAGGTCTAAAATAACACTAATTAAAAACTACAAAAGGTATTTTTCTTATATACCTTCTGCAATACTTCTAGATAATTCGACATCACTTTCCAGAAACCTTGAGAAAATATTAGAATATTCGATTATTTTACGTTATGTTGATTTGATTCAAAAAATCGTTTATGTTGACCCTATTTCTAAGAAGAGACAACAACAACAATATTCATTTCATTCAATTGTTGTGTTTTGTTGATTTTATTTTCCTGGAAGTGACTGTAATCGTCTAGATTATTCTGTAATCGTAACATTACCCTCCACTTAAGCCTGTTCGTCCCGAACAGGATCTAGATCTCTCCTCCAATTGTTGAATTCAAACATTTTTTTTTCTTTTTCTATTTCCCAGGCTGTTTAGAATTACTTCCAGTTCCTTTCTAAGTCCTTGGCCATTACTTTGTTCTATATCAGCCCACCGTGATGAGTATGGATTCTCATTATCTCTAAAGTGCTCCTTATCTCTTCCCTTTGAGTGTTTCACACCGCCTTGTCCATGAACCATTCTCATTTTCAGCTGCGATTCGTCTCCATTTGAAGCTATTTGAACCACTTCATTTACATTGCTCACTTCGTACTGGATCTGAACTTGTTTCGTTTTTAACTTTCGGCGTTTGTTCAAACGTTTGCGTCGGTTGACGTTTCTTTCCCTCATCTGTTTGGATGATGGTTCTGGATTTCCCCCTGCACTGCATAGTTTCTCATCGCTGCCAATATCTATGGATTCTGCTTCATTCACAAGTAGTGACATCTCAACATTATTAACCTTTAGGATTCCACGTCCAAAACCTATGACGAATCCGTTCGCCTTTAAGAAGTCCATCCCCAAAACGACTTCATCTATAATGTTTGCCACTAGCACCTCTTGTTTATAGCAGTTGTTCCCTAATTTTATTTCAGCGATCCTTTTCCCAGCTACATCAGCGCATTCTCCAGTTACTGTTCGGAGTTTCAATCCATCTGATGATTCCAAAATGCCGTCAATTAAACCTTTGCGAACGAATGTTCGAGCTGAACCTGTATCCAGTGTCATGAAGCAACCTTTACCTTCAAGTTGACGGTTGATACCCAAGCTTTCACCATTTACCGCAATTCTTAAAATTGGAATGTATGCTGCATTCTCCTCACTTTTTGGCCTTACAGTTGCACCTTCAACAGACTTCCGTTGAATAGGAGACGAAGATCTATCACGCTTCCTGTTCCAGCAGTCCTGTGAGATATGGCCCGATTTCCTATATATCCAGCACAGGAGTTTTCTACTGCTGTTCGTGAACCCTACGTGCTCCATTTCTTCGGCTCCTCTGTTCTTCACAGAAGGCGACAATCTGTCTGCTTCCCCGTTTTTCTTGCACTCCCGTGCCATGTGACCCTCTTCATCACATACCCAGCATCTGATGTCGCTTCTATCTCTGTGTGCCAAAACTTCCCCTTTGATGTTTCCCTCTACATTCCTTTTTCTGCATCCACCAGATGGCATACACATCCTCTGTACCATCTCATATTGCATTGCGTATGCGACAGTTTCATGGAAAGTCGCCTTAGGTGTAGTCATTACTTTGATCCTGGTTTCTGGATCTCGGATACCATCAATGAAGGCCTCGATCTTCATTTTCTCCATAAAACATGGTGGAGTGTTAGAGTGTGCCAAATGTACAAGCCGTTCCACTGCCGAAGAATAGTCCTGAAGGCTTTCCCCATTCCGTTGCCAGCGACCTTTTAACTCGATTCTGTATAACTCCTTTTTATGGTCGCTGCCATATTTACGTTCCAATGCATTCATCACCTCAGCATAACTTTTCCGGTCATTTTCTGGTACTGCCTGTAATGCTTCAGCTGCTTCCCCTTTAAGTGCAACTATTAATGCAGCAAGACGATTTTCGGCGTTCCAAATATTTTGATCTGCCTCAGTCTCGAACTGGAACTTGAAAATACCGAAGGATGTTGTTCCATCGTACGATGGTGGTTTTAGTTTGATATTTGCTACTTGATGTACCACCTGGGGAGCAACTTTAGTCGTTTCAACATCCTGCAACCGTTTTTCGAAATCATCAACTTTGGAAAGTACCTTTTTGTTTTCGTCAAGCACTTTTTGTTCTAATTCTTGGATTTCGCTTTGAATTTTCTCGACTTTTCCATCGAATGCCGTTGACATTTGTAGAAGTTTCTCATCCAAATGTTGATGTATTCCAATTTTCAACTCATTTATTTGCTGGTTCACCTCATCTTTATTTGCAGCAAGTGTTGCAGTAATCTCTTCTTTATTAGCAGCAATGTTATTGTTGACTGTTTCCAGCTGTTGATTGATGTTACAGCTAATTTCTTCCTTTGTGGTAGCCATGTTTGTATTTACAACATCCAGTTTGTGATTCAGTTCGTCTTTATTAGTAGCTATCTGTTGACTGATGTTCAAACTCATCTGTTGCATCATAGCCATTAACTGCGTAAAATCACAATTTCCAGATGGTAATGTTGTTGTTGTTTCTGCAACAAAACTTTTTTCCTCATCAGCTGCCACTAGATCATTATTTGTACTAAACACTCCAAACTGGTAACTTTCCACAACTACTCCACTAGCTTCCATAGCTTCTCGAAGCCGTATCGTTAATTCAGTTTTGTTGCCGGTTGTTGCCAATCCACGTTGTTCTAGTTCTTTCTTTAACTCAAGAACCTTCAAATCACTTAATAAAACCATTATTAACAGCTAACTAATCCGTCGATGTCACCAATGTTACGTTTTTCCAACCTTACTTCGAATTGGCCCTACTCACAATTCGATAAACGTAATTCCCAATCTCTTCTGAGTTCGATCACTGATTAGTAAGCACAAACACCAGGTTTTATTAAGTATTCAACACCTTAATTGTTTCACAACAACAGGAAAACAATACAGCAAACAATATTCCTAACTAGAATATTCTTTTAACAGCTTCAGAAACTCCAACGGTTTATTGTAGAAATTTCCAGTAATAGAACGTTTAAAATAATACACAAAATATTTCTACTCAATAAAACTTAAAACTTTATTCACAAATTTAAAGATCACTTTTATAATTTTAACTTCACTATCGCAGGTTTAAAATAAACTAATTCCAACTTCACTATCGCAGGTTTAAAATAACACTAATTTTACATTTAATTTCACTTTACTGTCGCAGGTCTAAAATAACACTAATTAAAAACTACAAAAGGTATTTTTCTTATATACCTTCTGCAATACTTCTAGATAATTCGACATCACTTTCCAGAAACCTTGAGAAAATATTAGAATATTCGATTATTTTACGTTATGTTGATTTGATTCATAAAATCGTTTATGTTGACCCTATTTCTAAGAAGAGACAACAACAACAATATTCATTTCATTCAATTGTTGTGTTTTGTTGATTTTATTTTCCTGGAAGTGACCGTAATCGTCTAGATTATTCTGTAATCGTAACAATATTATGTGCTATCATATTTTGAAGATAAAGTTTTAGGATTCCAAACAGATTTTTCTACGATTTTTTGAATAATACTATAGGGCAGGGCTATTCTTTTGAAAATGCGCATGTTTTATAGTTTTTTTTTGAAAAGTCCTAAACATTTGGTATGTTTAGTATTGACAAAATTTGTATTGGCGAAAGAAAGTGTGTGTCAATAGTTTGTCAAAAAATCATGAAATGTGTCAAAACACGAAAATTTTTTTTGCTTAAAAAATCGTTCATTCTAAGTGATTACGAGTAGTAACATTGAATGTGGAGAAATTTGGATGGTTGGCATTGGTATGTGGGACCAGAACCTTGATTATTGTATTGTAAGTGTGTCAAAAAATACTCTCAAGTGTGTCAAAAGAATGATTTTCATTTATTTTTTCACCCAATTTTTTGGAAAAAAAACAAAATTAAGTATGTAATTATTTGTATGACTTGAAATGTAATTGAACATGAAATTGGACATGTTTCTATCCAGTTTCAACTCCTTATAGGAACAATTGGAAATTTTAAGTTGTTGCAGATTAAATGTCGTTTAAAAAAAAAAATGCAATTATGAGAAAGATATTCTTTTGTAATCGTTTTGTGTGATTCCACGACTTCTGAATAACAGGAACAGTTGGAAAATAAGTTTGAATTTTTGATTATGTTATAATTTTGGCAATATTTTTAGAATTTTGAAAAAAGTTTAATGTTTGATTTTATTATAAGTTTTGGAATATTTTTAGAATTTTGAAAAAGTTTTTATTTTGTTTTGATTTTTGCAATATCTTTAGAATTTTAAAAATAGTTTCAATTTTTGATTTTGTAATATTCTCTTGAGTATGTTTGAACTTTTGAAGAAAATTGAAATTCATGATTTTATTATAATTTTTAGAATCTTAGAAAAAGTTTGAATTTTTGAATATGTTATAATTTTTGCAATATGTTTGGAATTTTGAAAAAGTTTCAATTTTTGGATTATTTAGAATTTTGAAAAAGTTTAAATTTTTGATTTTATTATAATTTTTGAAATATTTTTAAATTTTTAAAAAAAATTTAAATTTTTGATTTTATGATAATTTTTAAAAATTTTAGGATTTTTGAAAAAAGTTTGAATTGTTTATTTTGTAATATTCTCTTGAATATTTTTGGATTTTGAAGAAAGTCGGAATTTTTGATTTGGAATTTTTTTAAATCAATTCAATCAGGATTCTTTTTTCCGGCAATGTATTTATATTACTTCGGTCTGAAAGACCTAAGTATTACATTCATGAGCCAAAAGTGAAATTCTTACCCCCACTTTTTTGGCATTTCTCGACGTTTTAGGATCTACTGATTCTAAAAAAGCAAAAAAAATGTATGGCTGTATTCCGGTCGGCCGTCATTACCTACGAAATCTAGAAAACAGCTGGAACAATTTCAAAAATTATGGTTCCTAAAATAGGTATACTCTATGGACAGGTCCGAAAGGACGCTGTGTTTGATAACTGTACTGGAAGTGTGTCAAAAATCATTAAGTATTTCGAAAATGGCAGATTTTCATATTTTTGGCTTAAAAAACGTTCGTTTTAAGTGATTACGAGTAGAAACATTGAATTTGGAGAAATCTTGATGGTGGGGATTGGTATGTGAGATCAAAAACTAGATTATTGCATTAGAAGTTTGTCAAAAAAATGTTGTCAAGTGTGTCAAAAGCAAGATTTTTTTTGGTTTTTATACCCATTTTTTGGGAAAAAATAAAATTAATTATTTGTATGACATGAAATTTTATCATTATTATTGAGAATTGTGGCATTATAAGTTTGTCAAAAAAATAATGTCAAGTGTGTCAAAAATGATTTCATTTATTTTTTAGCCAATTTTTTGGAAAAAAAATTTTTTGCTGTTTTTATGACGCAAATGTAATTGAAAATGAAATTGGAAATGGAAATTTTTAAATTTGTTATAGTTTTTGAAATATTTTTGGAATTTTGAAAAAAGTTTGGATATTTGATTTTGTAATAATTTTGCAATGTTTTTAGAATATTGGAAAAAGTTTTAATTTTTGCAATATTTTTAGAATTTTGAAAAAAAAAATAATATTTTATATATAATTTTAGAATTTTGAAAAAAGTTTCAATTTTGTAAGAATTTTTGGACTATTTTTATTTTATTATAACTTTTGGAATTTAAAAAAAAGTTTGAGCTTCTGCAATATTTTTTGCAATACTTTTAGAATATTTGTTTTAATATTTGATTTTGTTAAAAATTTTGTCCTCGTGCAAAGCTTTTGGTGAAAACTGTATTAAAAGCCTTAACACAAACACAATCCTTAATGTTTTATTATTTAAATTTGTAATGTCATAAAATAAAAGGAAAAAAATCGAATTTGCTTAAAAGAATTTCAAAACAAAACTGAAATGTAATTGTATAAATGAAATGGTATATTCCTTGATTATGTGACACGCTTCAAAGTTATAATTGTTGATTTCTAAATGGAGAGTATTCGAGAAATTTACCTGAGTTAATCCTCGTTGCGCATTATTTCATATATTTTTTAACATTTATGATCTGTCTGTTATGGTATATTTATGATAGTTTTCCGACAACACAACATTTCAACACAATCGTTTTGTGTTAGTTTTATAATACATTTCTTACCAGAAAATATTTGTACCATCAATTTTTTGCAGATTTTTATTTTTGTTATACGTCTCTGCCCAAAACTAAAAATAATGTCACCATAACTGACCAAAGCATTGATACCTCAAAGCTCTGAAGTTTCATTCCCTTCATATTTTCTTTATTTAAATAATTGCTTTCTGTTTTTTTCATTGTTAAATTTCCAATAGCCGTACATCAGATTATTCTGCGATTATTATGCAAGATTTTTTTGCAACATTTTTTTGACAAACTTCTAATACAATCTAGTTTTTGATCTCACATACCAATCCCTACCATCAAGATTTCTCCAAATTCAATGTTTCTACTCGTAATCACTTAAAACGAACGTTTTTTAAGCCAAAAATATGAAAGTCTGCTATTTTTGACATACTTAGTGATTTTTTGACACACTTCCAGTACAGTTATCAAACACAGCGTCCTGTCGGACCTGTCCATAGAGTATACCTATTTTTAGGCACCAACATTTTTGAAATCGCTCCAGCGGTTTTCTAGATTTCGTAGGTAATGAGGGGGTAAGAATTTCACTTTTGGCTCATGAATGTAATACGTAGGTCTTTCAGACCGAAGTAATATAAATACATTGCCGGAAAAAAGAATCCTGATTGAATTGATTTAAAAAATTCCAAATCAAAAATTCCGACTTTCTTCAAAATCCAAAAATATTCAAGAGAATGTGTATACTGTCTTGTATTCTCTTATATACAGTATACATATATACATTATAGACCAGTTTTATGGTGCATATTTTACAAATTTATATCATAAACACCACACTTACACATTCAAGAGAATATTACAAAATAAACAATTCAAACTTTTTTCAAAAATCCTAAAATTTTTAAAAATTATCATAAAATCAAAAATTTAAATTTTTTTTAAAAATTTAAAAATATTTCAAAAATTATAATAAAATCAAAAATTTAAACTTTTTCAAAATTCTAAATAATCCAAAAATTGAAACTTTTTTCAAAATTCCAAACATATTGCAAAAATTATAACATATTCAAAAATTCAAACTTTTTCTAAGATTCTAAAAATTATAATAAAATCATAAATTTCAATTTTCTTCAAAAGTTCAAACATACTCAAGAGAATATTACAAAATCAAAAATTGAAACTATTTTTAAAATTCTAAAGATATTGCAAAAATCAAAACAAAATAAAAACTTTTTCAAAATTCTAAAAATATTCCAAAACTTATAATAAAATCAAACATTAAACTTTTTTCAAAATTCTAAAAATATTGCCAAAATTATAACATAATCAAAAATTCAAACTTATTTTCCAACTGTTCCTGTTATTCAGAAGTCGTCATCACACAAAACGATTACAAAAGAATATCTTTCTCATAATTGCATTTTTTTTTTAAACGACATTTAATCTGCAACAACTTGATATTTCCAATTGTTCCTATAAGGAGTTGAAACTGGATAGAAACATGTCCAATTTCATGTTCAATTACATTTCAAGTCATACAAATAATTACATACTTAATTTTATTTTTTTCCAAAAAATTGGGTGAAAAAATAAATGAAAATCATTCTTTTGACACACTTGAGAGTATTTTTTGACACACTTACAATACAATAATCAAGATTCTGGTCCCACATACCAATGCCAACCATCCAAATTTCTCCACATTCAATGTTACTACTCGTAATCACTTAGAATGAACGATTTTTTAAGCAAAAAAAATTTTCGTGTTTTGACACACTTCATGATTTTTTGACAAACACTTGACACACAATTTCTTTCGCCAATACAAATTTTGTCAATACTGAACATACCAAATGTTTAGGCATTTTCAAAAAAAACTATAAAACACGCGCATTTTCAAAAGAATAGCCCTGCCCTATAGAATTATTCAAAAAAACGTAGAAAAATCTGTTTGGAATCCTAAAACTTTATCTTCAAAATATGATAGCACATAATATATTATCTATGTAAACCAAAAGAAATTACTAATGCATGCCGGCAAAACTGAATTTCAAAGCAATTAATAAAAAATTCAGACTTTAGTTTTTTTTTTCGTTTCACACATACAAAATTTTGATTTTAAAAAAATCCACAAATAAATGTACATTTCCAAACGAATTGCCCAATTAACATATACTGCTGACATTTAACATTTTAATTTACAAAAGTTTTATCTGTGAGTAGAGTACACCCTGTTTTTCGATGATATGATTTTTCAATGCAATGATTTATTCATTACATCGAATATTTTCGATGTAACGATATTTCGATGGTATGATTTTTTTTCGATTTTACGATTTTCGATGATATGATTTTTCGATTTTGTGAATCAAATTTTCGATGATATGATTTTCGGTGATGTGATCTTTCGGTGCTATGACTTTTCGACGTAATGAATTTTCGGTGCTATGATTTTCGATGTTGCGATTTTCGGTTGTGTGATTTTTCGACAGTATGATTTTTATTTTTCAATTTATTGCTTTTTTCGATGTAACGATTTTCGATGGTATGATTTTTCGATGATATGACACGATCCGAGTTCTAGGTATTTCTATTTCATGATAAATCAAATGTATTTTTTGTTTTTTCAAATAATTTTTTTTGTAATCTACAATATTTTTGGTAAACTTACAAAAAAAATTGTGAGTTGTATATTTATAAAAAATTTATAAAATTTACTTATTTTTTTTTTAGTGCAAAATTTGTTTCATGACACTGGATACTGCAGGTTCAACTCTCACATTTGTTCGCAAAAATTTGATTTGCGGCGGACTGTAACCAACCACTAGATGGATTACGATTGGAAACAGTAGCCGGAGGATGAGCTGATATAACAGTTAGTGGCAGATATTATGGATGAAGTCATTTTGAAGATAACATTGATGAATCCGAAAGGATTCATCTTCGACTTCAGACGTGGCCTCCTAAATGTTGATATTGTTAAGATTCCACTACTTTTGAATGAAGCAGAGTACACACATATTGTAAGTGATTAACAACAGTATAGTGCACAGGAAAAAGTACAAACATGATCCAAACTAATAAACGAGAGAGAAATTAAACAGCGTAGAAGTTTAAACAACCGGCGAAAGTTTAAAGAGCAACAAAAGCAGAAATAGGACGAAGCAAATTGTCTGAGCGGCTTAAATCTGACAATGACAACGACAGTTACATAGTTACATGTATCTCCAATTTTGGATGTATGAAAATGAAGAACTTCGTCAATTTAATAATTGGTGACAATAGTGAAATCGGTCTGTATAATTTAGGTTAATTTAGCACTTTGCTGGTTTTAGTAAAGGAAACTTTGACACAGGCTTGAAAATCTGACGTTCAATTGCAAACCATAAAGATAAAACAACCAAATTTGATATCAATGTGACAGAAAACATTCGATTGCCCAACAATGAGGTTGTTTAGACAAAAAAATTTCCTTTTTAGTGAATAAGTTGGCCGACCCTTTACAGCCTTAGGAATTCTAAGCTGTCGATAGAGTGGGTTACTAGACATCTAAAGTATGACAAATTGATAGTATCCAGTAACTATCTTCAGCATAATTTGTGAGAATTAACATGGTTCTGGAGGAAGGTCTTTGTGGACTTTATACGGTTAGACTGACAAATTGCAAAAAGTGTTTCTATACATTTCATGATGTGTTTAAGGTTATGCAGTGAACTCTTTGACAAGTGAGACCTACTGCTTATGGAAGTTGTAACGTGTCAAATATTTTCAAATGGCAATTGCCATGTAGATTCTATTTTCTGTAATAGTTGGGAGAGAATTTAAATTTTATTTCAAGCTGATCAGTCTAATCGTCCTTTTTATTCAAATCAAATTTCTGTTTTAAATTTGTATTTATATATCTAACGTAAAATTCAAAGTAATAAAATTATTTTTGTATTAGTCTTAAGAGTAATTAATTCTAATTAAAAGCTGATCAGTCTAATCATTGTTTTTCAAATAAAATTTCTGTTTTACATTTGTACCAATATGTTTAACGTAAAATTTTAACAGAAAAAAATGTTTTTGTTAATATAAAATTGTTAATTGTAAGGAAAAAAAATTAATTTTATAATCTATATAATAAAAAAATACAGGAACAAAAAAACACTATGTTCCATGAGATGTACTCGAAATTGATGAGATTTACATGGAAGTTAATAAAGTTGAAGAATAATGATTACGACAACAAAATATTAGTTATATAGTTATTGGAAAAGGAAAAATTCAGTTTAGAAATTTTGTGGTGATCGATATCGTAGAGGAAAATTTGGCACTAAATATCTATTTGGAAAATCTGTTTTAAAAATTATGGAATAAGTAGAACGGAAGTCAAACCACTTTATGGCACACAGCTTATATTTGAATTCTTATCGAAGTGGATAATAGGGGAAAATTTTTGGAAATCGGAAACAAGAAGCCAACATTGAACTACAAAATATTAATAAAAAAAACATTAACTCTACAATTGGAGAAAACTGGATTGAAAAAATTTGATGTTGGGAAAAATTAATTTTAATATTGGTCTCTTAAGTTTTTGACCGTGCAACAAACAACATCTACCAAGATTTTTGGGATCAACAGAATATAATATCTGGAGTTTTTTTATCTACATGTGGAGGCAGCAGTATAGTATTTGGATGGAAGAAAACATTTTCAAGGAAAAGAACACACACGTATTTATTTTTTCAAGTAACTTTATTTAAATTGTTTTAATTCTTTAATAAAAAAATAATGAAAGATATTATTAATAAATAAAAAAAAATATTATGAGTTAGTCGTTCGATGTTGTTGTAAATCGGTTTAATAAAGGTTTATAATTAAAGTTGTTCGACATTGTTTTGTAATTAATTAGATAAATTATGAAAATAAAAGATAATGTATTTTTGTATATTAGTTGTGTCTTGTTTAAGTTTTGTTCTGATTTTTGTTTTTGTCAGGTTTATTGAAGTGATTTTACATCTAAAGCTTTGTTGTGAAAAATATAAGTGAAGTGAAAAAGGAAGCTGCTTTGCGAACATTATCTGATAAAGGCCCGTCCCCACCCACAATTTAGCGCTGCGTTTAAAGGTACGTTATATTTGGCATCCGATTGCGGGGGCACACCCAGAAAAAACACTATCTTTATCAGATGATTTCTGCGAAATAGTTTCATTTTTCGATTTCTTTAATTTATGTGGTTTAATGTGTTTTAGTTTAATATTTGTTATAGTTACAATGCATGCTACATAGTGATTTTAAGTAATTTTTTTTGGTATTTTTCAAAACGTGTTAGTTAAGGTGCATGAGGTTAATGTTGGGCGTGAATATTGTGTATTGTTGCGAGTTTTGTTTATTAATTTTAAGCTTAGTAATAGTGTAAAACGAAAAAAAATATAATACGAAAATTAATTGAGATGAAAAAAAATAAGTAAAGATTAGTGGTAAAGAAATTTAACACGTAACCACGAGAATCGTGTATAGTAATTACTGTGTTTCTATAGTGCATATTAGTGTTAATTTATTATATATATATAGTTTCTATTTTGTGTGATATATTGATAGTGTATTATACTGTGTATTATAGTGTGTATTATAGTGCGTGTGTATTATAGTGCGTATTTATAGTGTGTAAAATATTATTATTGTGGTGTAAAGTGTAAAATATTGTATTATAGTGTAAAATATTGGACAATTAGTGAATAACTTAGGAAGCCGGTTAAAAAAAAGAATTTTCTAAAATTTCTGGAATGTTCGAGAAGCAAATAAAATAAAGAAGGAAACGCATACAGAATAAATCTAAAATATATTGTTCCTTGTTTTTGTTTATTATTGAAGTTATTTAGTTAGTAACTTAATTATAATAGTTGCCATTTTTATAAAATGTAAAATTAAATAAATTAATAAAGTAAATTAAAAAAATAAGCGCTTTTGTACTGTTAAAGAAACGTGTATGTAAATTTGAATTTTTTTTTTTTTTTATAGTTGTAATTGGTCGACTGATTGTTCCAGTCTTACAGTTTCTTAGCCACGTACTAACAACGGTGTAAAGGTCAAATAGAAACAATGTGAAGACGAGTTCGTATTAGCAATTGAGTTGCGTATTTCGTATAACAAAATTTTGATCAATATTCAACAACTCGTTTCATTGCCAATTATTTTTGCTTGTTAATTTTTAGTTCCGTTTAGAATGCAAGTCTCTATTTTAAGTTTTTACAATTGAAGTCATTAAGAAGAAACAAACACAGAGAGGAGACGCTCGAAGATACATAAATTAGTTTGATGTTTTTGTTTGTTGGTTTTCGTTTTACACAGCATTAAGGGGTTTAAACGCATTAAATATTTTTTTCATATTTCAGTTAGCTTTTCTTTTATCCTTTAAATAATTTAACAATTTGGTTACAAATAAAGAAAATTCAATTAAAAATAAAAAAATTTTATTCTTCTTATTAAATATTTATTTTTAAGTCCTGTTGTTCTTGTCACATCTTACCTAGTATTGAATTGCGGTTGGGTATAAATTGTAAATACAATATTTTTTTTGAATAATTATGGCAGAGGGTACAGGGTATATATATGAACCGCTTCATTTGAGCGAAGAAGAGAGAAAACATGAGCTATATGTTAGGGGTATTGAAGGATTGGGTACAGCTCGAAGCGAAACGGCCGCATTACGAAATGCAATTGGGAAAGAAGATGTAGAAGCTGACATTTTTACTCTCGTTAACATCCAAAATCCGACGGAAGAATTGGCAAAAGCTCGTTCTATGTTAGCAATACTTACAGACGAATTTTATCTCGCCGAAAAAAAAAATGATTTGGATATTTTAGACATAATCCGTTCTAGAGTAGCGCTTTGGATCAATCGTGTGTCCAGAATAAGGGAACCAAATATTGCAGGGCATCAGGAGGTACTAAACGGATTGAAAGAACTGCATAAACATATAGTTTTATGCAAGCAAAGCGAAGTACCAGTTCACGGTCAGAATGCTCGAACTTCTATAGCAGAGTCAAGTCAAAACATCAGACTATCAATTGAGAAGCAGAGGGTTAACAATGATATTGATGAGCTAACAAACCAAATGGCTAGGATGTGCGCTGGAAGAGGAAGAGGACGAGGAAGCTTATCTCCTTCTAGCCTGAATGTTTCTTTTTTAAACCCCATACATTCTTTACGTGATCCCGTAGAACGTAGAATAGGAAGTTCAAACAATTCTGAACCCAGATCAAGTTCCGAACACGAAAAACGGCAAGTAAATGGTCCAAAACCTGATGCGATGTACAGTCGTTATGATTTTAATTCACGTCCCCAAGTTCAAAAGGGAGATTATAGCAACTCAAAACATGTTTATAGGTGGGACATACAGTTTAGTGGAGATGGCCAAGGTCTATCATTAAATGAATTTTTGACTCGAGTTGAAGTTTATGCTCGCGGCGAAGACGTTAAAGAACCTATACTTCTTTCAAACATCCATTATCTTCTAAAAGGCAAAGCTGAACGTTGGTACTGGGGTAGTTTGGAATCCTTTAATAGTTGGGCCTCCTTTGTTGAAAGCATTAAAAGTGAGTTTCTACCGCGTCACTACGATTTTTTACTGAGGGAAGAGATACATAACCGTTTACAAGACCGCTCTGAACCATTTGCCAATTTCATTACTGATCTCAAAGTGTTGTTTAGTAAAGCGCATCCTCCTTTGGATGAAAATTTCAAGGTATATGTAGTACAGAAAAACATGCTTCCTCAATATAGTTTCAACCTTGCAATGACCAACGCTAGAACCTTAGATGACATTATTGGACTTTGTAAGAGAATGGATGAAATTAAGCTTATGTCGGAACGGCGTTCATATACCACACAACTGCCTTCCACATTTATGGTAGAACCATCATATTCATTCAATTCTATTCGACAGGATCAGCACAAACGTTTTACTCGTCAACCAGTGGTTGGTTGCATTGATCAAAGTGACTCGCGCTATACTTACAATGAAAACCTTTATCGAATAATAATGTTTATGGTAGGGAAATATATGCTTTAGATTACAAAGACCCAGTTAAAGAAGAAGAACGATCAATAGATAGACGTAATCACACAGAAAACCACCAGGTCTGCTATGTAAATTATCGTCCAACTAGAGAATTTGGCCACACAAACCGAGAGAGGGAAACACGGCAATTGGGTGCTGATAAAGCAGGAAGAGGACTGCAATGTTGGAACTGTGATGAACCAGGACACTCTCATAAGTATTGCCTTAAGCAACAACTAAAGTTATTTTGCTACATATGTGGGAACCAAAATGTAACCGCAAGGTACTGTCAAAAGCATAACGATTTCCGTTCGAGAAGAGTTGGTAAATTTAATTATCCTCCACGACATCAAGAATACCATAACAGAAATGACCGGTCGGGAAACGGATTTACGGAAGAGCGAAAAGAAGGTGCCATCGAACTTCCGTTAGGTGTTCAGCACCAAAACAATCTGCAAATTGGGAATCAGACACAGTCATAAGTCCGCAGTTAGAAATTATGTCCGCCATTATAGACCTTCAGAAAGACAAAAGACCATATTTAAAAGTAGACATATTGGGACACACATTAAAGGGATTAATGGATTCAGGTGCAAGCTGTACTATTCTTGGGTTAGGTGGTTTAGAACTGGTAAAAAAATTGGACTTAAAGGGCCAACCTATTTCAGCAGCGATTAAAACAGTGGACGGAACGGTTCATCCTGCTGTTAGCATTGTCGATATACCTTATGAAGCTTTGAACATGGTTAAAGTCGTGCCTACTTATATTATTCCTTCACTTTCGAAAACATTAATCTTAGGAATAGATTTCTGGGAACATTTTGGAATCAAAAGAAAATTTTGTGAGATTCTTTTGAACTGTAATACCTTGGATCTTTCAGTGAATCAAGACCGTATAAATATGGAGCCAATGCAAACAAAATATCTAGAAGCAGCGATAAGCAGATTTAAAGCGTCTAAAGAAGGTGAAATTGGATGTACAAACATAGCCACGCACTATATTGATACGGGTGATGCAAAACCTATTATAAAACGGCCTTACCCTTTATCACCGTACCTTATGAAAGAAGTAGACGTAGAGTTAGATCGGATACTAAAGCTGGATGTAATTGAAGCCACCCAAAGTGAATGGGCAAATCCACTCGTCTGTGTTAGGAAGGCTTCAGGTAAAGTGAGACTTTGTCTTGATGCGCGTGCATTAAATCAGGTCACAGTTAAAGATGCGTATCCTCTCCCACACATTGGCAATATTCTTGGGCAACTTAGGTCATCAAAATATATGTCCTCGATCGATTTATCTGACGCTTTCTGGCAGGTACCTCTCCATCCATCATCACGACCTAAGACGGCTTTTATTGTACCAGGACGGGGTCATTTCATGTTTAAACGAATGCCGTTTGGCCTATGTAACAGTGCACAAACGTTGTGTAGAGTTTTGGAAAAATGCTTGGGCCATGACTTAGAACCTGAGGTGTTCGTTTATATCGACGATATCATCATCACGACTTGTACTTTTGAACGACATTTGTTTCTACTCGATGAAGTTTCAAAACGATTAAACAACGCAAACTTGTCAATTAGTTTGGAAAAGTCGAAATTTTGTGTTAAAGAGCTGCATTATTTAGGGTATGTGTTGGACGAAAATGGTCTCTCCCCTGATCCCAGGAAAATAGCACCGATTCTTAATATACCTCAGCCTAAGAATATTAGAGACATAAGACGTTTGTTAGGAATGGCGAATTGGTACCGTCGTTTCATAAAGGATTTTTCAACTATTACGGCACCACTTAGCGATTTATTAAAGAAAGACAAAGCAAAATTTTCTTGGTCAGATGAAGCACAAGCCTCACTGATAAAACTTAAAACTGCTTTGGTTTCAGCTCCAGTACTTATAACGCCAGATTACGAAAAACCATTTACAATACAATGCGACGCGTCTGAACTTGGAATGGGAGCAATTTTAACTCAAGGAGAAGGAGATAGCGAAGGAGTGATTGCGTATTATTCGGAAAAGCTAAGTAACACGGAGCGTAAGTATTCTGCTACGGAGAGGGAATGCTTAGCAGTCGTTAGATCAGTATATAAATTCCGATCATATATTGAAGGAACAAAATTCTATGTAATTACGGATCATGCGTCACTACGTTGGTTAATTAATTTAAAAGACCCCACTTCTAAGCTAGCACGATGGGCACTAAAGTTACAAGAGTTTGACTTTGAAATTAAGCATCGAAAGGGTAAGTTGAATATCGTGGCAGATGCATTGTCCAGATTACTAGATGTGGATGAAATTACCCAAGAAGAGAATGATGAGTCGTATTCTGTACTAAAAGCAAAAATCTTGTTAGATCCAGGCAAATACCCCCAATTTATGATAGAGAATGACAACATCTATAAAATATGTAATAAAAGTTCAAAAAAAGGAAGTCATCAAAGTGAGTGGAAGTACTATGTTCCGCAGTCTCAGCGATCGAAGCTTCTAGAAATTTACCATGACAGTCCATTTGGGTGTCGCGAAGACACCAAAGAAGATTCAGAGGAAATACTTTTGGCCAAATATGTATTCTCAAATCAAACAGTATGTGAAACAGTGTGACAAATGTCAAGCAAACAAACATCAAAATATTTGCAGTAAAGTACCGATGGGAAGTCAGAAAGAAGTACAATATCCATGGGAAGTAATAGCCGTGGATTACATGGGTCCATTTCCGAAGAGTAAGAGTGGAAATCAGTTCCTTTTGGTTGTTGTGGACGTATTCAGTAAGTTTTGTCTTTTAAAACCAGTGAGAAGAGCTGAAGCGAAGTCTCTCTCGCAAATCATAGAAAATGAAGTGTTTCTGTTATTTGGGGTACCGCGCACGATTATTTCCGATAATGGTGTTCAATTCACGTCTAAGGAGTTTAAGAGGTTATTAGCTGAATATAGTGTCAAACACTTACTCAATGCCATATATCACCCACAGTCTAATCCTGCAGAAAGGATTAATCGAGTTATACTTTCTAG
Organism: Diogma glabrata; assembly: GCA_963693315.1. NCBI lineage: Eukaryota > Metazoa > Arthropoda > Insecta > Diptera > Cylindrotomidae > Diogma > Diogma glabrata. The sequence continues at coordinate 185,599,800 of OY856187.1, forward strand.
CGTTAGAGCTTATATAACAAATGATCAAGGAAGTTGGGATGAGAATATTCCTAAGATTGCTTGCGCTATTCGGACTGCTGAACACGATTCAACAAAGTATTCGCCATATTTCGTCAATTTTGGTAAAGAAATGGAAATAGGAAATGATCACACTGTCGGGAAAAGTAAAGAAAAAGAAGAGGGAAGTGACAGACTACTAAATCTAAGAAAGGTAAGAGAAGAAGTTGGAAAGAATTTGCAGAATGCATTTAAGAAATATGCACACCATTACAACTTAAGGACCAGGCAAATCGAGTTCGTTCCAGGAGAGATTGTATTGCGTAGATCATTCAAAAAATCTAATTTGGCAGAACGTTTCAACGCCAAACTTGCGCCACAATATCTGAAGGCTCGCGTTAAAGAGAAAATTGGTCAAGCTTCTTATTTTTTGCAAGATATGGAAGGCAAAAACATTGGCAAGTACCATGCAAATGATTTAAAAAAATATACAACTCAATCAAATTTGGTTAATGAAGGTAATAGAAATAAATGATCCCCCTTTTTAATGTGTTAAATGTTCTAGTAAAATAATTTTTTTTAAGGGTTTAATGTTAGTAGATAGTTTTATTTGGTGTTTTATAGATAATTTGTGTTCGTCTGAGTCGATGGTGAATGCCGGAATGTTTGTCAATAATTGTATAATTTATTTAAAGAAAAAAAAACTTATTTAGGGTTAAGAATTAAGATTGCTTAATATAAATCTTTTTTCGTTCATGGGATTAGGATTATTGTAAAAATAATTAATGCATGCTAACTTCATTTTTTTTGTATATACTTTAATTAGATTTAAGATTCATATTTTTGGGATATAGATATTTATATTTTTTTTTGTTGTGTTTTGGTTTGAGTACTGGGATGAAGGTCATAAGAGGCTTCAACCGAGGATATTCTGCTATGTCTGAATAAATTTCAGTTTTCTCAGAGTATTCTCAATTGAAGTATAATAAATTTTGCTCCAGGGTTATGCATTAATAAAAAAATTGTAGTTTTCTTTGGGAGCAATTTAAATTTTTGGTTTTTACGCAAGAGTATTTTAACTTCTTGTTGTATTGTTTTGGCGTTAGGTTAAGTTGCGGTAAATATTCTTGAAGGAAGCGCGTTGGTCGCAGCATTTTTCAAGAAAGGGTATTCTGCTAGGTCTGGATACACCAGTTTTCCCAGAAGTCCCTTTATAAAAAAATATATATTAACCAGTTTAAATGGGTATCGCGAGAGCGTACTTTAAGTTATTTTCTAAAAAAAGGTAATATTCTTTTTTGTTCCGCAAATGTTTAAATATATTGGGTTTGGTTTTGTTTATCTGTGTTAGGTTAAGTTGCGAAATTGCATTCGAAAATGAAGAGCATCGGTCACAGATTTTTCTTTTTGTTTTCACTTTTTAAGGACTATTCTGTTAGGTCTGGAAGAAACCAGGTTGCCCAGGAAGTCCTTAGAAAAAAAATCTGTTTTTATCAATTTAAGAGTTAAGAAAAAAAAATAAATTAAGGTATTTGAAGGGTATGTTAGTTTAAGTGGTTGTTGGCTCGAAAGAAAAAGACATCAAGTCTAGAACTTTCGAGAGCATCTTGTTGTAATAATATGGTAGTGGTTTGTTTTGCGGAAATACAACAAAATGCTCTCGAAAACCTAGAAAGGATGTGATGTAACGTGTCAAATATTTTCAAATGGCAATTGCCATGTAGATTCTATTTTCTGTAATAGTTGGGAGAGAATTTAAATTTTATTTCAAGCTGATCAGTCTAATCGTCCTTTTTATTCAAATCAAATTTCTGTTTAAAATTTGTATTTATATATCTAACGTAAAATTCAAAGTAATAAAATTATTTTTGTATTAGTCTTAAGAGTAATTAATTCTAATTAAAAGCTGATCAGTCTAATCATTGTTTTTCAAATAAAATTTCTGTTTTACATTTGTACCAATATGTTTAACGTAAAATTTTAACAGAAAAAAATGTTTTTGTTAATATAAAATTGTTAATTGTAAGGAAAAAAAATTAATTTTATAATCTATATAATAAAAAAATACAGGAACAAAAAAACACTATGTTCCATGAGATGTACTCGAAATTGATGAGATTTACATGGAAGTTAATAAAGTTGAAGAATAATGATTACGACAACAAAATATTAGTTATATAGTTATTGGAAAAGGAAAAATTCAGTTTAGAAATTTTGTGGTGATCGATATCGTAGAGGAAAATTTGGCACTAAATATCTATTTGGAAAATCTGTTTTAAAAATTATGGAATAAGTAGAACGGAAGTCAAACCACTTTATGGCACACAGCTTATATTTGAATTCTTATCGAAGTGGATAATAGGGGAAAATTTTTGGAAATCGGAAACAAGAAGCCAACATTGAACTACAAAATATTAATAAAAAAAACATTAACTCTACAATTGGAGAAAACTGGATTGAAAAAATTTGATGTTGGGAAAAATTAATTTTAATATTGGTCTCTTAAGTTTTTGACCGTGCAACAAACAACATCTACCAAGATTTTTGGGATCAACAGAATATAATATCTGGAGTTTTTTTATCTACATGTGGAGGCAGCAGTATAGTATTTGGATGGAAGAAAACATTTTCAAGGAAAAGAACACACACGTATTTATTTTTTCAAGTAACTTTATTTAAATTGTTTTAATTCTTTAATAAAAAAATAATGAAAGATATTATTAATAAATAAAAAAAAATATTATGAGTTAGTCGTTCGATGTTGTTGTAAATCGGTTTAATAAAGGTTTATAATTAAAGTTGTTCGACATTGTTTTGTAATTAATTAGATAAATTATGAAAATAAAAGATAATGTATTTTTGTATATTAGTTGTGTCTTGTTTAAGTTTTGTTCTGATTTTTGTTTTTGTCAGGTTTATTGAAGTGATTTTACATCTAAAGCTTTGTTGTGAAAAATATAAGTGAAGTGAAAAAGGAAGCTGCTTTGCGAACATTATCTGATAAAGGCCCGTCCCCACCCACAATTTAGCGCTGCGTTAAAAGGTACGTTATAAAGTGATACGCGAGTACGATGAGCTCTCAAGAATGCCGAAGTTTGATTAATCGATTTGTTTATATAAACCGATCTCTCATTGATCATCTCATCAGTTACATTTTCAACACGATTTCGGTTTTACCTAATGAAACAGCATTAGTTAGCTTGTTGTTCCACCAAATTGTTTTCTGTTTATCGCAGAATTGTTTATTATTTATCGCAGAGAGTGAGTTATGTGAACTTACGTCTTTATTTTTATTGCGATCCTTGTAGATAATTGGATCATTTATTATTGTACTTAATTTTGTCTCTTCTATGGCTGTTACTAATTTTTCCATGAAATGAACGATTTCGTCAGTTTGCCGCCTAAGGCAATTACAATTGAGCTGTTATATACCAGGAACCGGAGCTGGATCTGTATGTTTTTGGCGAGTACTTTTGTTAGTTGTAGTTGTGTTCTTGGCTATTTTGATTGGTAGGATTGGGTGTTGTCATTTGCGAGTTCAGAACCTTTTCGTAGGTGGCACAACTCGTTGCAGTTATTGAATTTCGCTATTGCCGGGTTTTTGCCAATGTGTTTAAATTAGTAACAAAACCATATCGTAGCTAGATTAGGAGTATTTATATGCCTTGTAAGTGCTATTTGAAGAATACGAACCAACGAATAAAACAAGCCGCATTTTAATTTGACTTATTATATCTCTATTAATTTTAATTCATAATTACCTATCATTATTTAAATAAACAAAATTATTCGTTCAATTGGAGTAAACGAATTTGATAAATTTTGCCTGCGATATTTAATGTATATTTAAGTAATTAAATAGCATTTAATAAATTAATAGCAAGTAGGAATGTATATTTTAAATGAGGTAGATTTAAGATTAAATATATAAAAATAATTTATTAATAAGTTTATACATATATCCTAGCAATAAGAGGCAGAAATTAGCTTTAATTCAAGATTAAGGGTTTACTTTGTTTTCAAGTTATTAATTGTCAGTTAACAGCTAATGCTGTTAATTTCAATTATTCCAAATCGATTCAAATTTTTAAAACAATATTACCGCTAGAAACTATGCGATACAGATGGTATAGTTTTTATACTTATCGTATGTTCGTTCTTCTTATGATTAGACCGTTAAGGAGAACTACATAACTATTACAACAATTATTATTCTAAACTATCTATGTAATGCAAGCTTATTAAAATGTACGTTTGAAATCTGTCTAATCTTAATCTAGATAGAGTAAAATAATTCTTTAACTATCAAAACCAGTATCAACTAATTCGTAACGAAAAGAACAATCTTTTTCAAAAATTTGTGCGTGAGCCAGAAACTCTGAATAGAAGTAGTGATTTCATTACTGACACTAAATATATTCTCGCGTAGGACCGTCAAAATATATTTTATTTTATTGTACGCTGTTATTGTATTTGTACATAGTTGTTTGTGTTTCAATTAACAAAACCGTTAACGAGCTTCAAAAATTTAAACTAAATTTACAAATGAAACGAACCCAAATTCGATAGCAATTTATGTATCAAGAGCGGTAATGGAGTTTATTACGCCCGCAAGGCTACGTAATAAAACCCGAGGGTATTCGATCCGAGAGATAAATCTTGTTTGATGGTCGTAATACCCAGGAACGTCCGTGCATACGAGATTTAATCCTTCACTTAATAAATTTAAACTAGGACACAATTTAATTTGTTTTCTATAATAATATGAAAAAAATATAAATGTATCCTAGTTTGACATGAAAATAAATAGTTTTATAACGGGCATTTTCCAGAATTTGACAATTACGTTTGATCTGTCTGTTTTTAATCCAATTTAATAATAGGTACTCTTTCTATTATGGAACAATTTGCTTCTATTGTTTTCTGTTCTTTTTCGTTCTAACAATTTTTGGTTATTTTGTAATCCCTAATTCCTACAATTAAAACGTTTTTAAGCAATACAATTTTTAAATAATTCCAACTTAAATACTAATTCTACTTTTAAATTCATGTTTTATTTTATAATTTTCGCTTTTCTTTTAATGTAGTTAATGTTGCTCCCACTAAATGAAGTGATCCTGTCACCAATATATCAATATCAGTTTTGATTTCATTTAATTTTTCAAACACGTTATCGATACATCCAACCGTCATCACATTTTCATTTGATGTTCTAGTGGTATTAAAAGTGGTATTTTGACTTCCTAAACTAACACTTTGATGTGAATCCATATTTTGAAAGCTCTTCCAAATTTCTTCAAACTCATAACATTGTTTTAATTTTTCAGCATAATTCCCAATAGCATAATTTGAATTATTATTTTTTTCTACATCTTTGTTTGATGGAATATTTGGTGAAAAAAATATAAAATCAAATTTTAAACGACTATAAATTATTTTAAGTAATTTTTCAAATTCACGATCACCAGTTCCGTTGAATAGAAGACATCTTATATTCTTGGATTCTTTTACAGATTTTTCAAACCAATCAATACAAATATTTAAACTGTCATCTGTATGTGCACCGTCTAAATATAAGTATATGTTATCAAATTTTACAAATTGACAACGACCTGGCCAAAAGCAATTTTCGATTCCAGAAATAACTATATCAGGCACAAACTTCATTGAATTTTCATTAGTTTCATCGGATAAAAAATTTACTTTATCGATAGTTTTTGTCAATAAATTTTGTTGATTGTTTTGAATCCAATTATATGCTAATTGAATCGCAAGTGATACGTTTGTTTTTTGTATTTCATGATCGATGTTTAATTTGACTGGACGTGCCCAGTTGTATTCAGAAAATTTTGGAACAACTTTTAAATACGCCTAAAATTATATAAATTAAAGAAATAAACTAAGTACAAACTAAAATTATCATTTTAAAAAATTTTAAGTTGGTTAATTAACTTAAAATAATGATGGTTTGGTTTCCAGTTGTTTAAATTAATTTAAAATAAATTTAATAATTTTTTGCTTTAACAACTTTTTTATAATATTTTGTTACATGTTTCAACCATAAATGGTCATTCTCAAACATTTGAAAATATTAATGAAAATTAATAATTATTTATTATTTAATAATTAATTATTAAAAATAATAATTAATTATTATTTTTAAAATATTTTCAAATGTTTGAGAATGACCATTTATGGTTGAAACATGTAACAAAATATTATAAAAAAGTTGTTAAAGCAAAAAATTATTAAATTTATTTTAAATAAAATTATCAATTACCTGTTTCTCTTCAACACATTTTTTAATTACAGGAACACATTCAATTGGTTGTTCTACCGTAAACACATTTGATTTTTTTTTTATAATTCCAGCTTTTTGCTCCGCAATTTCACCTAAAGTATTTCCCAATAAAGCTGTATGTTCCAAACCGAGTGAAGTTATTCCAACTGTTTTAGTATCAGGTACAACATTTGTTGGATCATATAATCCACCAATTCCAACTTCAAGAATAGCAACATCTACTTTTTCGTCTAAAAATATATGAAATGCCATTACGGTCAGGAATTTAAAATATTGTGGGATATCATCTTCGTTGTCTTGCGTTTGTTTTAATTGATTGTAGAGTTTCCAAAAATATTTGACAAACAGTTCTTTTGATATTGATTTTCCATTTATTCGTATTCTCTCAGTAACACACAATAAATGTGGTGAACTATAGAATCCCGTTTTTAAGCCGATAGATTTTAGAATACTTTCAGTTAATACACATGTTGAGCCCTAAAATTACAAACAAGAAGAGTTTTGAAAGTTTAAAAAAGTTGCTTCCCAGAAAAATTATGGTTGCTCAAGTATAAGGGTTTGAAGTAAGAAAGATTTCATGCAATGATTTTTTATGACTATAGTTACTAGCCTAAATACATAACAATCTTGTCAAACATCATATTATGCCAATTCAACCTATAAACCGACATTTATGTAGACGTTCTTCAAATATATTTATAACTGTGGTCTGAAATATTTTAGACAAAACTGCGGACGAGCTCCATTTAGAAGGCGAACAAATCAAACATCTAGTCTATTGAATATAGAGTGTCAAGGCGCGATGCTCTGCTTTCTGAACACTATTGTGAGTTAAGCAATATAGTCGATAGGCAATATAGTCGATAGGCGTTCCTTGCCGATCAAATAAACTTCAAAATTCTGTTATCTAGCTAAACGTTTGATAGGGATTGGGATTAAATACTGGATTCTGAAGGTTGAGCTTATTTAAAGAGGGGGAGGGTAGTAATAGACTGAGAGCCAGTGACCGGCAGACTTACGGTATTTTAGCAAACTCCAAATTGATGCTAGGTATAGTTTTTCACCTGCCGTAGTTGAAATGGGTATTGACTATCCCCGCCGATGGTTCCTTTGGGCGTGTCCGCAAGTCAAAAAACGTAAAAATTGACTTCAAAAACGTGATTTCAGCAAGTCTGCCGTTTTAATATCTTAAAGTATACGATCTTTTTTTAGTAAAAATCCAATGGCAGACACCTACTCCGGTTCCGAGTATTTTTTTTTAAATTTCAAAGTTTTAAAATTTCATGAAAATTTACTTTATTGTCCAGTAACTTTATACATCACAGTATGCGTCAAATCCGGTAGTTCTGATTTTTGCAGACTTGTTTATGATGTTGGCCTAATGAATAATCCAAGTTTGTGACCTCGATCGCCGAACGCAACTTTGTCAAAAATCGAAAAAACCGCGAAAAAATCGTTATTTTTTGAAATTTTGGCGATTATAACCCTAAAGGACTAGTTTTTTCTTTAACCTTTCTTAGGACGTTTTTAAGGTAGACTAAATTTGCTACAATATGATAGGAGAACTGTCTCTGTAGACCCACTAGTTTCCGAGATTAAGCCTCAAAAATCGTTATTTGTTCAAATTTTGGCGATTATGGCCCTAAAGGACTAGTTTTTGAAAAAAAAAAGTAGATTAAATTTGCTACAATATGATACAAGAATTGTCTCTGCAGACCCAATAGTTACCGAGATTGAGCCTTTCAAAGTTTATCTTTTTTTTAACTTCGCAATATTTAGCAATATTTTAGACATTATTTTAGTCACTCGAAAATTCATTCAGAACGACAGAATTGCAAAAAATTGCGCATTTCGAAAAAAAATGATAAACTTTGAACTGCTTAATCTCGGAAACTATTGGGTTCACAGAGACAGTTCTAGTATCATATTGTAGCAAATTTAGTCTACTTTAAAACCGTCCTAAGAAAGTATAAAGAAAAAACTAGTCCTTTAGGGTTATAATCGCCAAAATTTCAAAAAATAACGATTTGTTCGTGGTTTTTTCGATTTTTGACAAAGTTGCGTTCGGCGCTCGAGGTCACAAACTTGGATTATTCATTAGGCCAACATCATAAACAAGTCTGCAAAAAATCAGAACTACCGGATTTGACGCATACTGTGATGTATAAAGTTACTGGACAATAAAGTAAATTTTCATGAAATTTTAAAACTTTGAAATTTAAAAAAAAGTACTCGGAACCGGAGTAGGTGTCTGCCATTGGATTTTTTACTAAAAAAGATTGTATACTTTAAGATATTAAAACGGCAGACTTGCTGAAATCACGTTTTTGAAGTCAATTTTTACGTTTTTTGACTTGCGGACACGCCCAAAGGAACCATCGGCGGGGATAGTCAATACCCATTTCAACTACGGCAGGTGAAAAACTATACCTAGCATCAATATGGAGTTTGCTAAAATACCGTAAGTCTGCCGGTCACTGGCTCTTAGACTATAACCGGAAATCAGACTATAGTTTTCGAAACAAAAATCAACCAATTGAATTCTGTAGCCCATCATTGGAACAGCATACTTGAAAAAGGTGATTAGACATCATAAACCCATTTGATCGAATCTGGTATGCCAAACTGATCAACAACCTCTTTTCGTACGGATTTCATCCAGCAGTCGTCAAGCTGATTCAAAATTTTCTCAACGACCGGTATACCCAACTAGCAAACTTACTTGTCCATTTTGAGTTATACCAGCTTTAGCTTCAATAAAGCTTCGTTAAAGCTTATAAGTGGGAGCTAGTTTGATTTTACTTTTATAAGGTTTCGATACAACTTCCACACAGAAGTTCTCCCCACCACCGGAATGAAAGCTTCTCAAATACTTCTATATTTAATATTAGAAGCTTTACCGAAACTTATCTACACAACACTAAATAAAGCTTCCGCAAAAAGGTTAAAGAAGTTATAGCTATCATTAGGATTGTAGTTGTTTCGGTTGTAACTGTTAACAGTTCTTATAGAAGCACAGCTGTCATAGTCTAAAAATTGCTTCCATATCTGAAACGATATATGTCAAACTGACGGAAGCTATTGCTTCTATTATTTCAACTAAATTTAGATGTAGAAAATATAGTATAATTCAGGGGCTTACTTTTTTGGAAAAAGGATGTGGCATGTAACTTTGTAACGGCGGACTATTTACAAATTTTACTCTGAAAATAATAGTTTCAAACTCAATTATAATTTTATTAATTTTCTTAAATTGTAGTAAACGTAGCTACATTTTTCTGTACGGTTGACGGTTTAGTTATGTCACTTAATAAACATGTTTATATAAATGATGTTTTTTAACTTGGAAAAAGGGGAATTGTTTATTATTGCTGGAAGGGGAAACAGAAGATCGATGATACGATATAAAAGTTCGAATTGTTTAAAACGATGAGATCAGTGTAATTTGGAAATTGAAAAAAAAACAATATGTTGTTATAAAGAATAAATTTATTTAAATGTATGTTAAAATTTAATTTAATTTATTTTTATAACAATTTTTTAAGTTTTTTTTTTAAAGTTTAGTATAATTTTGAAAATCAAATGGATAAAATCAAAAGTTAGAAAAATTTTGTAAACTAAGATAAAATTATGATGTGGTTGAAAACAAAAGTTAATAAAAATTTTTACATAAATAAATTCAAAAGCTAAGAATAAAAATTTTATTTGTGTTTTATCTTACTTAGACTTTTTTTAAATCACTAGTTTTAATTTCAAAATCGTATTTATTTTGAAAAAAATTAAATAAAAATGGAACCTGATAAATCAATTAACAATTAGTTCGAAGATTTGTCGAATGCCCATGAAGAACTAAAGGCTGAAGAAAACAAAAGTATAAATGATGATAATGAAACAACGGATGATGGTTTATGTGATATGGTTGGGAATGGACAACTTATGAAAAGTCGAGGGGAATTATGTGTCGTTAGTTATACAAGGACACTAGAAGATGGAACAGTTGTGGAGAATGAAGAGAATATTGTTGTTCAAACTGGTGATGTTATGAAAGTTTTTGTTTGTGATGGTAGTTTTATCCATACATATGTTGCATTTATGAAGGAAAACTACTATAGCGATGGATGTTTCGTCATGGCGAAAACGTCATGGCGTACTTTATATGATGTTGGAAGACAACATTCATCAGGAAAATAAATGTAAGCTTTTTTTTCTTAAATTTTACTTTGTATAATTTTTGATTTTGTTTTTGATTAAATTATTTTCATGTTAGTAAATTAATAGTTATGTTTCTGTGATTCAACGAAATAAGAGATTTCCAAGTGATTATTTGTTTGTATATAAATTCAGTGTTTCAGTTTTTGAGCTATCCGGTGTAAATTATTATATAATATTTTCAATAAAAGTTCAGAATTCGTTACATGGCGCCGAAACAGGGACCCTATAGGTTTTAATAGTTTTGGTGTTTCGTTGCTCCAATTTGTTACATGGCGCTTCGAAACGAAGGACCGTTAGCTTTTATAGGTTTGATAGTAATTACCGTAATTATGGTAAATTGTGTAATTAATGATGAGTCATATTTTTGGCGCAAAAATTCTGGCGCAATTTATTTTTGATAAAACCAATTTTGGTGATTAATTTGGTTGTTTTTTTTTTGTCAACAAACAAATCTTGACTTGGAAATCTTTTATCTGTATTAAATAGAGATAAATAAATAAAAACAATAATTTTTGAAAATTAAATAGATAAAATTTATTAAATAGAATATATTATTTTAAAATAATTTTAGGAATAAATAAATTAATTAAACAAAAATTTCTTTGTTAAATTTTCTTAAATAAAAATAATTTTTGAAGGTATAACGAAACAAATTTTTTTAAGTAGAATATATTTTTTTTTTCAAAACAAATAGATTTAAATAATTTTAGAAATAAATAATTTAAACAAATTTCTTTGTTAAATTTTCTTAAATAAATACATAATTTTTGAAAATGTAACTAAACAAATTTTTTTAAATAGAATATATTTTTTTTTAAATATATTTAAATAATTTTAGGAATAAGTTAATTATCCAAAAATTTCTTTATTAAATTTTCTTAAATTTTTGAAGGTCTAATAGACAAATTTTCTAAAAATATTAGGAATAAGTTAATTAACCAAAAATTTCTTTATTGGATTTTCTTAAATTTTTGAAGGTCTAATAGACAAATTTTCTGAAAATATTAGGAATAAGTTAATTAAACAAAAAATTTCTTTATTAAAATAGTTAAATATTTTTATTTTTTTCTTTAAAATAAATAACTATTTTGGTAGTAAGTAACACCCAATAATTAACAATGGTTAAACAAATAAATATTTTTATTTTTTTTTAAATACAAAATAATAATAATTAAATATTTGAATTAGGGTTGTTACAGTAATTTTAATAATATTTAATATATGTATAGCCATATTTTTTGTGTACATCAGGTTTTCTGTTTCTAGTTTCCTTTTGACGTGACTTCGGTTTGTTTTCTCTTATATCGTCATTCAATGATAAATAATTTATATATTCAAAACAATTTTTGTAGCGAGTCATAACTGGCGATTTTTATAGTCATTTCTTCTAGGATAAACAACGGATAGGGTAATTTGCATTAATGGGTTTATCAGTATAATTTGGAAATTGAAAAAAAACACAATATGTTATAAAGAATAAAATTTATTTATTTAATTTTTTTTTATAACAATTGTTTAAGTTTTTTTTTAGATTAGTATAATTTTGTAAATCAAATGATTACAATCAAAAACTTTTTTTAACTAGTGATTTCGAATCGTATTTATTTTGAAAAATTAAATAAATATGAAATCTGATAAATCAATTAAACGTTCGTTCGAAGATTTGTCGAATGCCCATGAAGAACTAAAGGCTGAAGAAAACAAAAGTATAAATAAATGATGATAATGAAACAACGGATGATGGTTTATGTGATATGGTTGGAAATGGACAAATTATGAAAAGTCGAGGAGAATTATGTGTCGTTAGTTATACAAGGACACTAGAAGATGGAACAGTTGTGGAGAATGAAGAAAATATTGTTGTTCAAACTGGTGATGTTATGAAAGTTTTTGTTTGTGATGGTAGTTTTATCCATCCACATGTTGCAATGATGAAGGAAAACTATTATAGCGATGGATGTTATGAATAAAAACGTTAAGGCGTACTTTATATGATGTTGGAAGACAACATTCAACAAGAAAATAAATGTAAGCTTTTTTTTCTTAAATTTTACTTTGTATAATTTTTGATTTTGTTTTTGATTAAATTATTTTCATGTTAGTAAATTAATAGTTATTTTTCTGTGATACAACAAAATAAGAAATTTCCAAGAGTGATTATTTGTTTGTGTATGAATTCAGTGTTTCAGTTTTAATATAGTTTTTTTGAGCTATCCGGCGTAAATTATTATATAATATTTCAAATTTAGCACAAATTGCATAACATGGCCTTTTTATTGTTTATTTCATTTTTTTTTAAAATTAAGTTTTACATTTGTCATAGCATCTAAGTAATTGAATGTTTATTGTTTTATTGTTCGTATTTATGAAAGTATAATATTTTTAACGATAACGTTTTGTATATAACTCAATTGCAATGTACTCTTAAATTTAGTTTTGATATATACTACTGTCGATGAGAGCATAGCTTTCGAAATACGTATATAGTAAATAAAAACTATTAGTTAACAAGAAATTGGCGTTTTTATTTTAATTTTTTTAGTGAAATTTATTATAATATTTGTTAAGTTTGAACAAACAAAATTATTAAAATGTATATTTTCTACATCTAAATAAAAAAACTAAATTCTATGGAAGTTTTATGGAAGTCTTATAGAAGCTATTGTTATTATAACTACTATTAAAGATATTTATTGTTTCTTAACATTAAAATTAACCGATTGGATAGCGTGCGGGACAAACGATCGAATGACCTGTGTTCGAAACTTGATGCGACCGTAAACAAAAACTGAAATTAAAACACAATATAATAACATAGCAATAACAATAATTACGTTAAAAAAGTGAAAATATATAAAACAACATTGTAATATTTTTGTCACATGTTTTAATAGCCTCTATAAGACTTCTAAAGATTGCTTAAAACGAGCTATGTTGAAGCACTTTACCTAAGCAATAACTTGTGAAACCACAAATTCTATTCAGCTTACATAACTGCTTACAAAAGACCATACCGAAGTTATTCCCGAAGTCTTTTACAAGTCATAGCTTCGTTAAAGGTGGGGAAATTTCTCCAAATGGCCTTTACGAAACCGCTTAGAAGTTTTAAAGAAACTATGAAGGTTAGGAAGATAGTTTCGGTAAGACTGTTTAGTGTTTTTAAAGAAGTAAAAATGATAGTTGGGTAATTCGGTATCCATCGATGGTTTTTCTTCTGAGTTTAAATTAATTAACGCTGATGTACTCCGCTGATGTAAGGCTCAGTTTTGCTCCCCACTCTATTTTTAATTTATATCAACTATCTTGAAAGGGTAAAATGCACGAACGAATGAATCCCGCGTGGAGATAGGCTGCCATAAATGTAAACGAGGACTTAGAAAAAGTCGCCGAATAGGGACAAACATTTGAGCAATGTTTGAATCCCAGCAAAACACAACTAGTGATTGTTTTCAGATCAAAGACCGAGCATCCCAAAGAGATTTCAACTAGTATGTGTGGCGAATAAATAGACGAATGAAAAACGTTCGTTTATTATAGGAATAGGATTCACAATTTCCAATGACATACTCTGAAACGATCATATAATGGCGATGCCAAAAAGCGCAGTAAGAAAACTTGGCCTCCTTAATCGATGCAAAAAATATTTCACTAATGTATCAATTACTCCATAGTTATAAGTTCTATATTCGTACCTGTATGGAATATAGTTGTCAAGTTTGGGGGCGCTATACATCTGTTTCCATCCTAGCTCGTTTGGACTCTGTTCAAAAGCGTGCTATACGAATTGTGGCTGATCGAAATTTAACATAAAATCTTAATTCCCTACAAGACCGTCGCACTCAATTGCTGATCTCGTAGTTTTTTATAAATATTGTCACCAGCAGTGCTCGGATGAAAGCGGATTCATCATACCTCAATCATATATTCTTTTCACCGTTTTAGTCGTCAACCGGTTTGTTCAAACATTCAAAATGTCGAGATTTCTCACTGTCATAGTGGCAGAATGCTGAGGGATTTCTTTGTCTGTTAGCGCACAAATGGAATCCTTTGCCCGAATCAATAGTTTCTGGTGCGTTCATCAACACCTCAGAACGCATGTTATTGTAGGACCTAGGTCCTTAAAGATGTGTACGTGCTTATTTTTTATTGCATGTTTAAAGGATTTGATAGATATATACAACATTTTGTTTCCAGAGCTGTGGTGAGTCAGCGTATGCATCAGCGTTGCCAATATTTTTTTAATAAATTAAGTATTGTGTTTGAGGCAGCACAATATGCTTTAACAATAACATAAATACCTATTTTTTAATAAAGTGTGTTAGCAACACATAAAAACCTTTTAAGAACTAGGTCCCACAACAACGGGCGTTCTAAGGTATTGATGGACCCAGATTTTCTATAGGTCCCACACAACATGACTTATATTTTTTATTATTATTATTACTATATGTGTTAGTGTTATTATGGTTTTCCATATTATTCACTGTTTGTGTGCTTTTGTCACTTTTGAATTAAAATGCAATTTTTAAAAGTATACTTTTTTAATAAGTTTATTTTATTAATAATAATATAAACTTCCTTATAGCAACAATTTGAATTTAATTTTTATTTTATTGAATATCGATTTCGACTTTCGTCATCCTCAGTTCTTAAATTATGATGACAATTTTTGCTTAAACTATTGTCTTATATACTATTTTCAACTGCTATTTTTTATTATTATGTCATATATTTTGTTAGTGTTAGTGTTGATTTTATCATTTAAAATGTTGTTATTGTTTTTATGTTTATATATTTCTATTTCTTCCAATCTATTTAGACGTTGTCCTTTTCTTTTTTATGCAATATGGTTAAATTTGTGTTGATATTGGTGTATTTGTGTTTTTCTATTTTTAAATGTTGGGCATACCTGGATTTTGGATCCCTTTTATTAATTTCACTGGTGTGTTCAATAAATATTTTTGTGAAGGACCGCCCCATTTGACCTATATAAAATATAGGTATATATGACCTATATACCTATATAAACTGCAGTCATCACAGGCAATTTTATAAACACCTGTGTCTAAGGTTTGGGTTTTTTTTGGTTTTTAGGTAATTTTCTATTTTATTTTTGTTTTTGTAAGCTGCAATATATCCTTATTTTTTTTAAAGTTTTTTGCATTATTTTGAATGTTGTTTTATTATATGTTACGCCTATGTATTTAATTGCCTGCTAAGTTTTCTTCATTCCTCAATGTTGTTTGGGTTTGCAAATTTTCCTTGTTTTTATGTTTTCTATTTAATGTGTCAATTATTTCGTTTTTATATCCGTTTTTACTGGCTATGTATTTTATGTTATTTAATTCGTCTTGATAATTTTCTGCATTCATAGATATGTTGTTCAATCTATTGATCATGTGGTTGTATGCAACTAGTTTATGTTGGTATGGATGATGTGATTTAATATTTATTGTTTGATCTGTTTGGGTTGGTTTTCGGAATATTTTGAATGTGTGTTTTGAATCTACATTTTTGATTGATAAATCCAAGAAATTTGCTGTGGTATTTTCTTCATTATCTAACGTGAATTTAATGGAAGGTTCTATGCTATTTATGTATTGGTGTGCTAGATTAAGCGTTCCTGTCTACTCGTTCCTTTGAATAACAAAACTATATCATCAATGTAGCGATACCAATAAATGATTTTTTCTTTATGTGGATTTATGTTATTATGTATATATTTTGTTTCAAAATCATTGAGATATATTTCGGCTAAAGTTCCAGATAGTGGGCTCCCCATAGATAGATAATCCTTCTGTTTGTTGATAATACTCATTAGTCATGTCTATGGTTTACAGAAAATAGCCAGTATATTGTTACCTTTGAATGGCCAAGCACTAGCCCATGAATGGTAAATATTACTTGACTATTGTTATTGTGCCATTACTGGAACCATTTATAGAAAATTGCCAGTGCAGTTTATTTTGAATGGTCAAGCAATGGCCCGTTAATCGTTAACATTGATTGGCTTTTGTTACTGTAGCCATGAATTTGCCGATCTTTGTCATTTTTTTAAAATTTCACTAGAGTATTATTCCTTTTAGAAACACATAGTTTAAAAAGATTTACATATAGTTTAGTTATCGCCTTGTCGGTTGAAAGACTATGATAATATAGAAAAGGTTGGTATATGTTTTAATTTATTTTCATTTCTATTTTATTTTAGTTATTTTGTAAATAATTTATTTAAATTTATGTATGAAAATATTATTTTATATTTTTTTTAATGGCGGAGTACTGGCATTCATGTTTGCCATTACTCAGCCATTCTTGCAACTGAATCAGTTGAATGGGGAGTTTTGAATTTTTTCCGTCTTTTTTTAATTTATTTTAAATTAGTTTGTATTTACTTTATTTAAACTAGGGGTACTACTTTACTGTCGTAAATTTTTCAATAGCGAACAGCTTCTATTAATATATAAATCATTTATACGTTCCTGTATGGAGTACTGCTCTCACATCTGGGGTGGCGCATATATTAGTAGTTTAAAGTGTCTTTACTCTATTCAGCGTAGAGCTGTTAAACTGATTGGCAACTCAACTCTTACTAGTGAGCTTGATTCCTTGCAACACAGACGAAATGTTGCTGATCTGACAATTTTCTATAAGTACGTTATGGATGAACAAACTTCCAATGAGATCAAATCTATTTTACCTGAACTAGCAAACCTTTCGCGTAGCACCAGAGCAAATTTTGTGGCCCATCCTTTTTCAGTTCATATAAAAAAGTGCAGAACTGTTGCCTTTCAGCATGATTTTTTCAACAGAGTCTCTCATTTATGGAAATCCTTACCCTCATGGGTTTTCCCTGATAGCTTTAATACTCAAAATTTCAAAGTTAGCGTCCATAAGTTTCTTAAAGAAACTGAATAAATATTCAAACTTAATCCCAATCCCTAGTTGGGCATGGTATCTTTGGATATTCAGAGACGTTAATTTATAATTTATTATAATTAACACTAAACATGCCTAATTTTGAATAAAAAAAAGAAGGCAGTGTTAAGGACTGCCGACAGAAGTGAAAAATTTAAATCTGTGAAATAGCTGTGTTTTTTGTCTGTCTTCCAATTATTGTAGCATTGCAAATTAAAATTTCTGAATGTTTAAATTAAAATCATTAAAATAATTCTAAGTTTCACATCTATCTGCATTCCAAGCAACTATTATATACATTTTTATGCTTCACATGCATATAATGTTATTATAAAGTCTTGGATACGCGATATATAAACGCATCCATAAAAACCGGGGCGTTATGAGAGGGCATTATGAATTCATAACGCCCGCTCTTAATATACTAAAATAATATTTTAAACTTCAAAATGTTTATCCTCATGGCATACTAGACAGTTTGTTTTTGTCGTAAATTGTATTTTTGCTTTTAATTTAAAAAGTTTTAAAAAATGTTTATTAATTAATAATTTTTATTCAAATTAAATCAAAATTTTCAATACAGAATGTTACTTTTCGAAGTAAAAATGGCAATTTTCAAACTTGCCAGAAAAATCAACAGATTTACTGGAAAGATTGTCCGATACAGTTATCATTTTATTTGATATGGGGTAGGTTGATGATGTTGATGGTTGTTCTTGAACATTCGAGATGATTTCAAAACTAGAAATAGCACTTGTTTCTCCTTCAGATGAACCTACAGCACTTGCAATCATGTTGGAAATTCTATTTTTCGAAGTGATGCTTTCTTCTATGTAGCCTTGTGCTACAGTGTCACTCTTCCATTTGCCGTGCAATTTAAGAGTTTCGAAAGACGCACCCCCCTCAATTAAGAGAGTAGACGAAGTGCGTCTCAAACAATGACCAGTAAACTGGTGAGGGTTTTCTAGTTTTAAGAACTTAGCAATAGTGTTTGGAACACTGCCTATCGTATTTTTTCCAACTGGTTGCATTGTACATTTTCTGTTTCTATATGTAAGAAAAAAACGTGTCCCATTTGTTTTATTTGGCCTTAAATTCATTTATTGTCGGACTATTTTCAGAGCACCCATTTCTTCTTCATCTATGATTGTAAAGCCTTTTGACGTACCTGTTTTAGTTTCTGGCACTTTTACAATCAAAACGGAACCTTTGTCAGTTACATCCTCAACTGACATTTTTACCATTTCGTCTCTTCTTAAGCCTCCAAAGACTCCCATAACCAAAACTACCTTATGCAACAGATAAACGTCATCCGGAGCATCTTTTATGAAAGCCATAACCTGATTGCCGGTTAAAACTTGAGATTTTTTTGGCGTATAACCTCTTGATTTTGTTTTTAAAAACGAAAGCAATTGGTTATATTTTGAAATATCAATTTTTTCGTAAACTGTAAGGGTAGATTTTAAAATGGAGTATTCGGTCCACAGTGAATTCGGGGTATACTTTTCAGACTAAATAAAAAATTGAATTAATAAATTTACTTATTAAAATGTATAAACAAATTAGAATTACCAATTCTTGAAAGTATGCTAACAACACATTTTCATTCACTGCCTGTACTTTATTTCTTGATTTCCATGAACGAAAAATCCCGTAATCTTTATCACATTGTTGTTTGGATTTAATTGGCAATAAAGATTCCGTTGCTTTTTGAGCATTTTGCTTAATAAACTCTGGCAATTGCAAATCCATTATTTTTAGGACTAATTCAGAGTTCTGATGAATAATTATTTGAAACTTCAAACTGTTTTTTCTCATGGCAAACTACGCTACAAAATTTGGGAGAATTTGTTTATAGCAACGCACAAACAACAAAAAATTAATTTAAACTTCAAAATATTTATTTTCTTGGCATACTGGGATACATTTGTATTTTTTTGCATAGCAATATAGACTAACAAATTAAATTCTTTCTTAGTTTTTAGCTTATTAAGTGAAGCATAAAATCTTGTATGCACCACTGGCGTTATTGGGTATTACGCCCATCAAGCGACATCCATCCCTCGGGCCAAAGGCCCTCGGGCTAGATTACGTCGCTTTCCGGGCGTAATAACCTACATAACGCCCTTGGTACATAAATAGCTATAAAGTTTTTTTTTTTTATCTAATGTGAGCCGCCAATAGTTCAACTTTAATACAATCACATTGGAACATACAGTTTAATATACAAAAAAGTCCCCGCTAGAAATAGGTAGATTTCGAGATCAGACAGTTTTGTGTGCCAGATTAGTTTAAACAAAACAAACTAATTTCAAACAGATATCGAACAAATTTTAAAAAGAAAATTAGCTACCTACAAGCAAAATTATATCTATCCAATTTTGCAACAAACAAATATCAAATGTACCACAGAACATGTGTGTGTGACAATTTATGACACAAACCTACTCTATATCATATGTCGTGCAATTACTGCAAAATATCAAAATAGTTTATTTCTAAGAACAAAAAATTAATTTGTTCTATTCAAATCTTTTATTTTTTTGACTGTTATAAGGTTGACATTGACTGTTATAAGGTTTTTGGAAATTGTAGTTGAGGATTGTTGCAAACTTTTTGTTGAAGCCAACAAGTCAAAAACCTCTAACTGCAGAGGTTTATATTTATAAGAAACGGATTAAAATGTTTCCACAAATTCTAAATTTATGAAGATTTTAAAAATATTAGTATCCAAACGGCCGTTATAACGAATTAAAAAAACCACTTTTTTTCTAGTATAAGGCCTATAGTTCCTTAACCATGTTTTAGATTTTTCTGATTTACGAATTTGTCCAAGATATTAATAAAATACACATTTTTAAGAAAGGTTTTTTGATCTGGCTCCACAAATGCAACCGTGAGTGCGCCGGTTGATTCAAACGCATTTTGTGTTATACAAGCTTTTTTGTTGGAGCCGCTCACTCAGAAACCTCCAGCTGCAGAGGTCTTTTTTTTGAAAGAAACTGATTAAAAAGGTTTTAAAGATTCTAAATTTATGAAGTTTTTAAAAATATTAGAATCCAAACGGCCGTTATAACGGATCTAAAAAACAGACTTTTATTCTAGTATAAAGCTTCTAGTTTCTTAACCATGTGTTGGATTAGGCTGATTTACGAACTTGTCCAAGATATTGATAAAACGCACATTTTTAGAAAAGGTTTTTTGATCTGGCCTTATAAATGCAACCTTATACATTTTTTTTTGCAAACTTTTTTGTTGGAGCCGCTCACTCAGGAACCTCTAACTGCAGAGGTCTCTTTTTAAAACAAATTGATATAAAAGGTTCCAAAGATTCTAAATTTGTTAAATTTTTTGAAATATCAGTATCCAAACGACCGTTATAACGGTTTTAAAAAATCAATTTTTTTCAGAAAAAAGCCTCTAGTTTCTTAACCATGTGTCGGATTTTGCTGATTCACAAACTTGTCCAAGATATTATTAGACACAAGTTAGAAATTATGCACAAGTACAGAAAATTTTTTTGATCTACCTCAAAAAATGCGACCGTGAGAGTGCCGGTCGTTTTCGTTATATCTCATATCGTTTATATATATATATATATATATATATATATATATATATATATATATATATATATATATATATATATATATATACATATATATATATATATATATATATATATATATATATATAATATATATATATATATATATATATATATATACATATATATATATATATATATATATATATATATATATATATATATATATATATATATATATATATATATATATATATATATATATATATATATATATATATATAAGATTAAAAAAATTTTTCTTTGGTATATAGCCCTTTTTATTGTTTTAATTTTTTATTTTAGCATTTTACGTTTCGTTGGAATTCCCAACATTTTCAAAAATCTAAAAAAAAAAAAATCACAAAACTTCAATTACATTATTTTTCAAAAAAGATTACGTATAGAAATTATCATACAAGAACAATTATTTAAAAAAAAAAAAATTAAATTTTTACCTCATTTTTCTTTTCAATTATTTAAAAAAAAAATTATAATCGTCAAACATTTACAAAAAACCACAAAAAATTTTTAAAAAAAACTTAAGACGAAAAACTAAACACTATTTACAAGATTTGTCAAAATTTAAAACTATTTAAAAAAATTTTTCTATTAAAATTAGGTAAAACATTTTCTATTTAAAATACTATAAATATAAGACAACACAATTAGGACACGGAACTTATATTTTGAAACAAGAATTATTAATTAAAACTTATCTTCACTTATTCTTTTTCTTAAATATTGGTTAGTATTACCCACGTACTCTGACAAGCATGAACATGTGACTTGGTATACCAGATTGGATTGTTGATCCAAAGGGACTTTATCCTTCAGGTTCGAAAAGAGTGTCTCCAGAGAAAGATTTGATCTTCCCACTGTCTTTATGTTGTATCGACTCAACAAAGTACGTATTTTCTCAAACAGATTTTTAATATATGGTATAGATACATATTTTTCATCTGGATCTCTTATCCTTTTGTTTTCTTGGCCCTGTGTATGTTTGAAAATGCTACTCTTGATTATTTTTGTAACTAAAGCTTTTGGATATCCGTTTTTTGTTAAGGTATTCAACAAAAGTTTAAAATTTTCATTATGAAACCGTTCATCGGACAGTTTGATGATCTTGTCACACAGAATGTTGATTGTGTTGATTTTGTAGTTGTGTGGTAACCAAGAATTATAATTCAAATATCGACCTGACCAGGTGTCTTTGTGATACCAGTTTGTTGACAGCGTTCCATTGATGTTTCTAATGACTTTTGTGTCTAAAAACGACAGACAACTGTTATTTTCTAATTCGAGTGTGAATTTAATATGTTCATTAAAATCATTAAAAGCTTTCAAAAAATTATCAACTTCTTGTGCTGGGATTGCGGTAATGATGTCGTCTACGTATCGATAGTAGAAAGCTGGAGAAAATGTTAATGTTGACAATACAGATGTTTCAATGTATTCCATCACCAAATTAGCCAGTACGGGACTAATCGGAGATCTGGATCCGCAAACGTTTCGTATATTTAATACATCCTCAGTGCAAACTTTTTTATAAACTAACCATAATTTTTTCTAAAAACAGAAAACATAAATAAATTGAACATAGAAATTTTTTGATAATAAAAATAGAGAACCCTAGATGAGCTTTTAGAATTAAAAATTGAAATAAAAGTACAATATTAAGTTAAAATGTTATCGTAAATATTTTGTAGATAAGCAGTATCTTTTTGTTTATTCATAGACTTTTTGCTCTTTTTAATTTGTATCATCTCCATAATACTCCTTTTTCTAAAATTACTTTCCTTTTCAAGAATTTGAACGTTTGAGAAAGAAGCGTTATGTCCAGCAACAGCAAGATGTCTCGAAAGTGCACTACTACCATTATCATCATCAGAATTAACAGGCTTTCTTTTAGCATCAAGTAAATGCTGATCAAAATGTTTTTTTAAAAATTGCTTCGTTTGTCCTGTATAAGTAAAATCACTAGAACATTTAATTTGATATATTACTTCGGTCTGTAATTCTTTCGGTACTTTATCTTTTAATTTTGAAAATAAGGTTTCTCCAATAGTTTTAGATGATCTTCCAACAGCATGAATATTATAATGAAAAAGCAAATTTTTTATTTGTTCATAAACACCTTTAACATAAGGTAAAGATACAAACTTAGGTGGAACATTTTGGGGTACAACACTTGTTTCGACATTAATAGGAGGTACTTCTATAATATTACGATTATAATTTTTAATCAATGATTTATTTATCATTCGTTTGATTAATTTTTTCGGATAGTCATTTGATAGTAGAGTTTCTTCAAGAAAATCAAAATTTCTTTTATGAAAACGTTTATCTGACAAAATTTTATCTGCTAATACAGTGATTGTATTTTTCTTATAAGACATTGGCAACCATGATTTAAAATTTAAATATCTTCCAGACCACGTATTTTTATGAAAACAGTCATATCTTAAATTCTATTTTTTTATTCACTTTATTAAAATAAGATTCTTTTTATCTAAAACAAATAAATTTTATTTATTTTATTTCAAAAGAAAAAATTGGCTACATCCAAAGATAATTTTATTAGCATAATATATATAAATATATATATATATATATATATATATATATATATATATATATATATATATATATATATATATATATATATATATATATATATATATATATATATATATATATATATATATATACATAAATAAATTTTTTTTTGTTTTTTCGTCTCCGCTTATCATATATAGTCGTTGGCACAAAAATTTTTCCGAAATTCCGAGATGAAGTCCATTGCAATAGGTAGATTTTTATA